>JAZAYU010000012.1:0-222505 GCA_038501625.1 Corbicula japonica | reverse complement strand
TGGATGGGCATTTATTCATGAACACCATATTTAATGGGTAGTGGCATTTATTCAAGAACACCATTAATTTATGGGAATGGGCATTTATTTATGAACACCATATTTTATGGTGATGGGCATTTATTCGAGAATAGCATTTATTAGAATAATTATAGTATAATGTGTCTGCCATGAAGCTTGAGTATTTTCAGCCTCTGTTTAGCAACTATGAAAGTAATTGTACTATTTCATTGAAATGATGGAAATAACGGATAGACAGATCAGTGTGTCTCTAAATGTGGCTTATAATTTAAACAATAATTGTAGTACTGCAATTCAACTTGTACGTTTTTGTGTCGCCCTTTCGAAGAAAAGGCGATACATAGGGATCACTTTGTCCATCTGTCGGTCCGTCAAAAAAGCTTAATGTCTGATTTAACTTAATAATTTCTTAATTTTCTTCATTAAACTTCCAAACCATATGGCCTAATGGCCTATGACTACACAGTCATGACATTGCCAAAATCTTTAGGTCAGTCACATTACTCTGAGTTACGCCCCTTTATGTACTTGGAAATTTTATTCTGACATATTACATGAGGGTGACACAAGTATTCAACTGAATACCAATCTAGTTTATCATATAATATAAAAAACAGGCCAACATTTCCACTGTTTGCATGCAGGCAACACATGAAATTGTGTTCTGTAAAATACCATATTTAAGATACCGTATAATGGGTTATTTTCACAAGCACAATATTTTCGCTATTTTCGCGACCCTCGTGGATTTGCTAAATAATAAATGCCAAAAATTCTGAACTTAACTTTGGCAAAGTGCACTATATTGCTAGACTGTACGGTACGCTTGATTAAAGCTGCAGTTACATGTACTATTTCTTTATGTTCTATGTTAATCGAGTAAAATAACCCATTTTATGGTAAATTGTTCATGAATTTGTTTAGAATTTTACAGTAGAAATACTGTTTTAGTTTGTGCTTGGTAATGGAGAATTAAATAATTTGACTGAATTCAGCATGCAAATGTTAATACAGTCACAAAATATTCATTACTTCACTAAATTCTTGCAGGCATTTAGTACATTTTCTAAAAAAATTTTTGTGAAATTTGAGCCCTTTTTTGCCCAATGCCATCGTTTGCATCACAATCCACCTCGTAAAACACATTTACATGGAGCATTGAATCTTTTGTTTTTCTTAACCCTTTCCTTGATATATAAGCATTTTTACTCATGTGCGACCAGTGTAGATCCAGATCAGCCGGCACATCCATGCAGTCTGATCAGGATCTGCACTGGTTGCATTTTGGTCAGAAATAACCTAATGAATCAAAAAGCGAGAAATTTAGATCCTGATCAGACGGCACATGTGCTGGCTGATCTGGATCTAAACTGTTCGCCCAAGCAATAGAGGTGTATCTATACAGGAAAGGGTTAAAATAATGTTGATAAATGGCCTTTTATAACATTGCAGTACAATAGTTTTGGGAGATTTCAAGTAATCGTAGGTACCAGATTTTCTGAAGCCTTGTTGTAATAACAATCACCGTTGTCAGTCCTGTCACTGTTCCTTTAATGATGATGTCATGTCCAATGATTTCATTGTATCGGTGATAGTGCTTATGAACTATTATGTCACAAGTGTGCACTAATTTGGAATTGTTATGTCACAAGTGTGCACTAATTTGAAATTGTTATGTCACAAGTGTGCACTAACTAGAAACTGTTATATGCACTAACATGATAATATTGTCACAAGTGTGCACAAGCCTGAAACTATTATGTCACAAGTGTGCACTAACCTGAAAATATTGTCAGAAGTGTGCACTAACTTGAAACTGTTACAACACAAGTGTGCCCTAACCTGATACTGTTACAACATAAGTGTTCACTAACCTGAAACTGTTACAACACAAGTGTGCTCTAACCTGAAACTGTTACAACACAAGTGTGCACAAATCTAAAACTGTTACAACACAAGTGTGCACTAATCTAAAACTGTTACAACACAAGTGTGCACTAATCTAAAACTGTTACATCACAAGTGTGCACTAACCTGAAACTGTTACATCATAAGTGAGCACTAACCTAAAACTGTTACATTACAAGTGAGCACTAACCTAAAACTGTTACATTACAAGTGTTCACTAACCTGAAACTGTTACATCCCAAGTTTGCACTAACCTGAAACTGTTACATCACAAGTGCACTTACCTGAAACTGTTACATTACAAGTGTGCACTAACCTGAAACTGTTACATCACACTTGTGCACTAACCTGAAACTGTTACATCACAAGTGAGCACTAATCTGAAACTGTTACATCACAAGTGCACTAACCTGAAAGTGTTACAAGTATGCACTAACCGGAAACTGTTACAACACAAGTGTGCACTAACCTGAAACTGTTACATCACAAATGTTCACTAACCTGAAACTGTTACAACACAAGTGTGCACTAACCTAAAAATGTGATATCCCAACTTTGCACAAATCTAAAACTGTTACAACACAAGTGTGCACTAACCTGAAACTGTTACATCATAAGTGAGCACTAACCTAAAACTATTACATTACAAGTGAGCACAAACCTAAAACTGTTACATTACAAGTGTGCACTAACCTGAAACTGTTACATCTCAAGTTTGCACTAACCTGAAACTGTTACATCACAAGTGCACTTACCTGAAACTGATACATTACAAGTGTGCACTAACCTGAAACTGTTACATCACACGTGTGCACTAACCTTAAACTGTTACATCACAAGTGTGCACTAATCTGAAACTGTTACATCACAAGTGCACTTACCTGAAACTGTTACAACACAAGTGTGCACTTACCTCAAACTGTTACAACACAAGTGTGCACTTACCTCAAACTGGTACATCAGAAGTGTGCACTAACCTGAAACTGTTACAACACAACTGTGCGCTAACCTGAAAATGTTACATCACAAGTGTGACAACCTGAAACTGTTACATCACAACTGCGCACTAACATGAAACTGTTACATCACAAGTGTGTACTAACCTGAAACTGTTACAACACAAGTGTTCACTAACCTGTAACTGTTACAACACAAGTGTGCACTAACCTGAAACTGTTACAAGTGTGCACTAACCTTAAGCTGTTACATCACAAGTGTGCACTAACATGAAACTGTTACAAGTGTGCACTAACCTGAAACTGTTACATCACAAGTGTGCACTAACCTGAAACTGTTACAACACAAGTGTTCACTAACCTGAAACTGTTACAGCACAAGTGTGCACTAACCTAAAAATGTGATATCCCAAGTTTGCACTAATGTGAAACTATTACCTCAAAAACGGTGATGTCACAAGCATGCACTAACCAGGAGTTATTTATATCGTGAACTTTAATTTGATAATACACATATTATATTACCACAGCCATGCCACAGTGTAAATCAACTTCCTTGACCCAGGATTGCCAACAGTTAAAAATATAATTATATTTTTTTTTACAATTGTAAATAGTTATTTTTATGGCATTCACTAAATTTTATCACAATATTTTTCCCTGGTTACCAGACCATAAAAAATGAAGAAATATTGTTTTTCTAGGCTGTATTTGCATTTGGATGCTCTGGTTTATTTAAATACACACAAATAAAGAAAATTCCGTTTGCATCCGAGCTCTGGAAGTCAAGAATGACATTGATATCGCGTAACACTTCTACAATATGTGACTATCATTAGTCAAAATAATGTCAGGTTTTTACATCAAAATGTTTTGCGCTTGTAACCAAAAGTAGATATGAAGTCTTTCTCAAATTTCTTACAAATCTAAAGATTAGTTTGATGAATCGCCCAAAATTTTGTTGATAAGCATATGCCTCGTACATGTGGGGTTTTCATATATATTTCCATGAATTTCAGAGTTCTGATACAAATGGTTTTTCTGTTGTTTTAGTATAAAACTTTATTATATATGTATGATGCGAACATTTTTTTTTGCCTGAACTCCGGATGAAAATGTTAATACATCTTAAGATAAATACTTCTGTTTTCACCAAAATCTAGCTGGCATTATGTACTTTTAATAAAAATTAAAATGTTTGAAGTTTCAGCCAGTTTTATCCATTTAACCATCAGTGTTTTTCCCTCCTTTCTTCCCCCCCCCCCCCCCCCCCCCCTTCCACCCCACCTTATGTCCTTAAGGGGCATGAACCATTCACCATTTCAGCCAATCAGATGCTTGAGATTTGAGACTGGTTTCCAGTTTCAGCTTTATAACCTTCAGCCCAACTGTAAACCAACAAATATTCATTACTATTTAACCCTTTCCTGTATAGATACGCATTTTTACGCATGTGCAACCAGTGTAGATCCAGATCAGCCGGCACGTCCGTGCCGTCTGATCAGGATCTGCACTGGTCGCATTTCGGTCATAAATAACCTAATGAATCAAAAAGCGAACAGTTTAGATCCTGATCAGACGGCACGGATGTGCCAGCTGATCTGGATCTAAACTGTTCGCCCTAGCAATAAAGGTGTATCTGTACGGGAAAGGGTTAATTTTCTCTTTATTCATGGAATGCTTTTTAGTGTGAAAATTACTTTGCATAAATTTGCAGGATTCGTAATAATTATTTTACAGAAATTTGAAAAATGCATAATTACAAATTTGTGAATATGCCTGACCTTGCCAAAATATGAAATAGCTTTTGTTTTACAGTATTTAAAAGAGCAGAATTTCTTTTCAGTTATCATGAGTTATTGTTCTTGTTTGAATAAAAACAGCTTTGTCAACACATAGTATATTTAGGGATTTAAAAAAAAATACAACAGATAAACTTAATATAGAAACTTCATTATTTTTCTATTTTATTCCAGAAAGACTGGCAATTTATTATATAAATATATATAATAATAATTATAATATATAATTAAATTTAAATATTGCTTTTTATGGACTTCTACAGTCAATGTCATAAAACAAAAATTATCATTGCAAAATCTTTCTAATGGCAAAATGTAGTTCAATAAAACTAATCACAAATAAATTTTATTTATATTTCTTTATTTTTATACCCCCACAAACGAAGTTTGAGGGGGTATATAGGAGTGAGCTTGTCGGTCGGTCGGTCGGTCGGTCGGTCAGTCTGTCGGTCTGTCGGTCGGTCGGTCGGATTCTTCGTTTCCAGATGATAACTCATGAAAGGCTTGACAGAATTAAATAATTTTTGGTACACAGGTATATCGTCATAAGATACAGGTCAAGTTCGATTTTGGGGCTGGTGGGATCAGTGTCAAGGTCACTGTTACTAAAAATAGAAAAATGGTTTCCGGATGATAACTCATGAAACACTTCACAGATTTAATCCTTGTTTGGTAAATAGATGTAACATCACAAGATACAGGTCAAGTTCGACTTTGGGGCTGGTGGGGTCAATGTCAAGGTCAGTATTACTAAAAATAGAAAAAGGGTTTCCAGATAATATCTCATGAAAAACTTCACAGATTAAATCCTTTTTTGGTACATATATGTAATATCAGAAGATACAGGTCGAGTTCGACTTTGGGGCCTGAGGGGTCAGTGTCAAGGTCACTGTAACTTAAAAAAGAAAAATTGTTTCTGGACTATAACTCATGAAATACTTCATAGATTTAATTATTGTTTGGGACACAGATGTAACATAACAAGATAAAGATTAGGTTTGACTTTGGGGCCTGTGGGTTCAAGGTCAAGGTCACTGTTATTTAAACTTCAAAACTTCGTTTCCACTCAGTAACTATAGCTTTGAATGAGATTCTTAAATGAAATATGGTGTATTGATGGTTTTTGTGAAGTTGACTTTTGGGATTCAAGGCCTGTGGGGTCAAGGTCACTGTTACTAAAAATAGAAAATAAACTATGCTCAATATCTGGTTCAGAATGAGATATTGTGATGAAAATTGCTATATAGGTAGTGTCTTTGAAGACGAAACTTGGTATTGAAATTGGGCCTGATGGAGTCAAGGTCACTGTTACTAAAAATAGAAAAAATGGTTTCTGGATGATTTCTCATAAACAATGTTAACTTTGGCACACAGTTCATAGATAAAAGTTAGATAAAGGCCACTGTTACTAACATATTTAAACCATTTCTGCTCAATAACTTTAGAAGGAATGAGATATTGTGATGAAACTTGCTGAATATGTGGCTACTGTGAAGACGACACTTTGGATTGAAAGTGGGGCACATTATGCCATTGATTCGAAGCATTCCCAGTTCAATTATCAAGCATACATGTGGGGGTATTTAATCACTTTCAGTGATAATTCTAGTTACCTATGTTTAGAATAGTTAGAACAGTTAAGAAAAATAGTTAGTAGCTTAATTTCTATTTACGTCCATACAAAAAAGAATGAGCAACAAAAAACATCAGTTTAAATGATCACATGAGTAATATGATACTGACAACAAAATGTGAGGTCCTTTCAAAGAATGTTTAATTAATAAGAAGAAAGAAAGCAACATTTTTAGACTCTTGTCATGTATTTATGTGACCAGGACATTCAAGGTCAAACAAAATGTTACAAATATCTGATATTGTATGTATTTGTTAGACAAAAGGACCTCACATACTGTTGTTAGAATCATATTACTCATGCAGGCTTTTAAATTCATTTTCTTGTTTTAACCCTTTCCTCCATACACATGCCTTTATTGCATGGACGAACAGTGCAGTTCCAGATCAGATCAGCTGGCACATCTGTGCCATCTGATCAGGATCTGCACTGTTTGCTTTTTGGTAAATAACATAATAAATTTTTTAAAAAGCCAACAGTATAGTCTACTAGATCCTGATCAGATGCATGGATTTGCTGGCTAGTAGCGCACATGTAAAACTGCATGTACATGGAGTAAAGCATTAATTATCGGTGTGTTTTAAATACTGTAATCATTATTTCTATTTATAGATACTACAGTGCTTCATCTGGTAGCAAGTCTGACACATTATTGGGATCAGCTCCCCCAAGACGGCGTCCTTTAATGAGTATTGCTTTTGAACTGAATACAGACAACTTAAACCAGACTCGACATATTCCTACAGATCTTCTGGGAAACACGAGATGAAAAAAAACGCACGAGCATCCTGACAATAATGCCGCATGCACTTGCATTTTCGCTTTGCCTTGGAAAGCTTAACATTGGCTTATATTGTACTGAACAAGCGATGTAGTGTACAGAGTGTGTTGCTTTGTAGTTGAAAATCCATTGTGTACAATCTCAATGGTTCTGTATTCAGAGGCGCTGTGTTGCTTTATTCAATTTGATATGTTCATTGTGCATAAGTCATCAATGCAAAGTTGAAAAATACAATGGATATTTTTCCAAAATGCAGTACTGGTTTATTCAATACCATAAAAAATTGTTCATTGTGCATAACTGTCGTCAATGCAAAGTTGATACATATAATGGATATATTTTGAGACGCTGTATTGCTTTATTAAACTTTAAATTTTAATTGTGCATTACTATTCAAGTCATCAATTCAAAGTTGATACATATAATGGATATATTTTAGAGACGCTGTATTGCTTTATTCAACTTTAAATTTTAATTGTGCATTACTATTCAAGTCATCAATTCAAAGTTGATACATATAATGGATATATTTTAGAGACGCTGTATTGCTTTATTCATTGATGATTTTTTTTTAATGTGCATAAATGTCATCAATGCAGTTTATACATACAATTATGCCCCCCTTTGAAGAAACAATAATGCCCCCTTCAAAGCAGCGGGGGTATATTGGTTTGCACGTCGGTCTGCCGTCTGTCCGTCCATAACCAACCTTGTCCGATCTATTACTAGACAACATTTTGACATACAGTTCTCAGATTTGGTAGGGAGGTTAGTCATCACAAGTAGAAGACCCCTATTGATGTTGAGGTCCGTAGGTCAAAGGTCAAGGTCACAGTGACCTTCAAAAAGGAACAATAAATTACTGTCCAGTTGAGTATGAAGGGCATACATGTTTTATAAACATCTCTTGATATACATACTGAAAGAAAAAAATTTAGCAAGTATATAAATTGAACATAAAACATCTTCTTCAATAAAAAATGGTTTCTTATTATTACATAAAAGATATGATATTCTTTTTATTGTTAGTGATTTGTCACGTACTCCATGTGAAATCAATCAGGTATTTTTTTATTGCCAACTAAAAAGGTCTTTCATTTTAAATATCTTCTATGGTATTTTATTACGGTATGTTACTTAACTTGCTAAACTTATTTCTTTCAGTATATCATTGAATGATCAGTTGTATAATTACAGTCTAATATGATGTACCAATCAAGGTGTTCATCTTGTGTGACTACCCTAAAATTCTTTTTCAAATGCCTGCCCCCCCCCCCCCCCCCCCCCCCCCCCCCCCCCCCCCCCCTCCTTTCCACTCATGTTATTTGTTGATCTTTAGTACTCACAAAGTAATATTTTTTGTAATCAAGTATTGTGAATAAAATCAACTGCATTAATTCGATAAACTCATCGTCTGGTATATATTTAATCTTATCTAATACAAATTGCAACATGAATTAACTGCAAAATTGCTGCATACCAGTTAATTGATTTTTAACAGATTTAGGGATAAACATCTAATGAGCTTACCCTTTCAGACAATGTAGCACCTTTGGTGGCGTTTAAAAGGATTTTTACATGTGAAGTTGTGAAGACTGGGTACTACATTTCATAATAATCAAGATCAGGACCTAAGACAATAAAACCAAGATTGGAGACCAGTCTAAAATCTCAAGCATCTGATTGGCTGAACTGAAGTCTGTCCGTTCCCCAAATTTTGTAGCATCAACTCTTCATTATCGGATTTCTTTCAAACTGATGATTAAGCAGATGTGTAGATGATCATAAAGAAAAGATTTTTTCCTGCAACCATTTTACCAGAGTTATGGCCCTTTGTTACAAATGTTGTAGCAGTTGGGGCATCAGTGTCTGAGGGCATCAGTGTCTGAGGACACATTCTACCTAATAGTTGATATTGAGGATTATGAGGTGGGTTCATTTTGAAAACTGTCCTTATCAGTTACCGGTAAGCTAGAAGACCCTTGAAATCGTTCTGTTTCATTCATCAGTAGTATAATGATAAAATTGAAAACATTACTTGATAATGTGTCGACCTTTTTTAAATTCAGTGTCACACTTGGGATTCCAAAGGCACCAGCCTCAAAGTAAAGTCTGCTCCAGAACTCAATAACCCCTGAAACACTTGGAAAATTGCTTCGTAGACATGTTTTGCAATATTTACTCATTTGTTTCCCTATATCCAGAAACATTTATGTCAGAGTGACCATGAATCAGTACCATTTACTTTCTTAAGTTTATGATATAGAACGTTGGTAACTCTTTACTCCATATGCCGTAAAATTTCTTTTAAATGCCCCGAGGGGGCGTTAGATTTTTTAAAAGAAGGGGGCTTGTTTTTTATGTTAATTATTTTTATTTCAATTTAAGATTCTATAGGAAATAAGATAATATATATAGATTAACTCATTTTTTTCCTAAAATAACATGGGGGTGTTAATTAGGGGAGGGGCATTTAATAGGGCTGTTAGAGATTTCACATTTTAACGCTAGAGATTTCACATTTTAACGCAAGTGACACCAATTTAGATCCAGAAAAGGCAGAATATCTGTGCCATCTAATCTGGATCTGCAGTGCATTAACTATACCTGTTATTTTGTGCCTTCAGCCTTAAAATCAGTATATTATTCATAGGAAAACGCAACATTTTTGCATTTGAGAATTCATTTGGCGCATATAGAGGGGTTTAGTTCAGTTGCACAATCCTTTTGGGCAGCAATGATTTTGATTTGGTGTTTGGTCAGAAAGTTGAAAATTATTAGTATCCAGTAACTATGTATGCTAGCCTACTGATCTAAGACCATTTGTAAATCTAACACTGCGTAAATTAGGAAACCGATTATAATCGTGAAATCGCATCGGAAAGGGCAACCGATTCCAACCGATGATCGATTATGATTTGCAACCGATTTCCCAACACTAATCTGCACTGTTCACTTTTTGGTTAGATATAACCTAAAAGATAAAAAAAAGGGAACTGTAGATCCTTATCAGATGGCACGAACTTGTTGGCTGATCTGAATCTACACCGTTCATTTGATAAAGGCATATCGATGGAGTAAAGGGTGAACTGATTCGTCAAATTAGGATTCTTGCATACCAGATCAGGTCATCCGGTGTTTTCAC
Organism: Corbicula japonica; assembly: GCA_038501625.1. Classification (NCBI taxonomy): domain Eukaryota; kingdom Metazoa; phylum Mollusca; class Bivalvia; order Venerida; family Cyrenidae; genus Corbicula; species Corbicula japonica. The sequence continues at coordinate 212,259 of JAZAYU010000012.1, read as the reverse complement.
CCGTGTAGGAAATTTCGATCCTACACCCCCCCGTGTAGAATGAGTCACGTGAGTGACGTCACGTCTTCAAGTATCTGACGTAATATATTCAAGTTAGTGACGTCATTGTAAAAAAAGGTTTACGTAAATGTCAATATTTGAACATAAGGCAAATAAATTAGGTTGTCTACATACACAGAAATGTTATAAATAAAAAAAAGGTATGCAAGAAAAAGTATCTTGCACGAGACATTCGGTAAAGATAGAAAAATCTGTCACCTCGGGTGAACTGTTTTGGCGGGAACTCGGCAGAGCCTCGTTCCCGCAAAACAGTTAACCCTCGGTGACAGATTTTTCCATCTTCACCTCACACTCATGCATGATACTTATAGTACACATCACAGGTATACATATATTGCATTGTGTTCTGATCAGTAACAGGTAATTGTAAGAAATAATACTGTGTACAGATATGTATCATTTCTTAACACATTTTACTCGTAGGTCTTTATCACACGACAGTATTTTGTCCTTTTTCAACATTTTTCCATGAAACATGTTCCTTTGAGGGCATTTGTCACATATTTTGACACATCTTGTACAAGAAATCTCATTTGTGTTAATTTTTGATTAAAATTATGACAATTAGATTTTTGTTTAAATTTGTTTCCATGACATAATAAGATATTCTGTTTGTTTACAGTCATTGATAAATTAACTTAAGCGGCAGAAGGGAGACACTATTTCTGTAATTAAGCGCCTATATTTAACTCTGCTTCAATTTGATTCTACTTTTTCATTCAGTCCAGTGGTAGTGTTAACGCCATTACCCCACCTCTGCTCCTCAGTTTGACGATTATCAGTATTTTATTTCTGTGTACTTTCTTTGATAACAGTGATTCAGTTTAGTCCTGTTCATATATCATTGTCAGTTTTTAACCAGGTTTTCTTAGGAAAACCCTGGTTATTAGATTGGGGTATGTTGTTGGGCAGGCAGGCTGGTGTCAGCTAAATAATTATGTTTCTGAAAGAGGGGATATATATATATAGGTTTGCCTGTCCAAAACTTGTGTCGCATGCAAGATCAGAAGTATAGCAGCCATAGTCATAAAACTTTACAGGCATGTTGACCATCATGTTTAGTTGTGCACCTGGGATTTTGTATCTGGTCACACCCATTTAAACCAGAGTTATGGTCCCTTTCATGTATTTCAGTTAATATGTTTACCAAGTCATCTCATGTCTTGCTTTATTTCAAAAAGTATAAGAGCCACAATCATAAAACATTACAGGTGTGTTGACCATCATGTGTGGTTGGGCACCTAGGGTTTTGCTTTGGGCTATGCTTATTCAGACCAGAGTTATGGCCCCTTATGCTTTTCAATAAAATGCATTCAGCATGTTATCTTGAGTCATGCATAACTCTACAAGTATATGAGCCACACAAACAACTTTACAGCTTTGTTAACCATTATGTGTAATTGTGCATCACGGGTTTTGTTTCTGACCAAGTCTAGTTGAACCAGAGTTATGGCCCTTTATGTATTTCAGTACAATACAATCGTATTTCAGTACAATTCAATCACCATTTAAAATTGTGTTGCACATAACCCTTAAAATATATTTGCTAGTCACAAAACTTTATAATTTTGTCGACAATCGTGGTACTGGTATAGTCTGTGTGAGGTAACTCTGATTGGATTACCTCCCTTTGTTTAAATTTAATTTTCCCAAGGAAATTTTGATCTTTATCCTTGGGCAGAACTTATTCCAAATTGAAACCTTGATGTTTAGCACAACAATATTGGATAACTCTGCCTTTGTAACTTCCTTCAAGTTTTGTATGCTTCAACAGGTTAAGTTAACCTTGATGTTTCTATGTGCTGTTTCTTTGCTTTGGGAATGAAAGACATAATATGCTTTTTAACGACAACTGAGCACGAGGGCATCTGTTTCCCATGGACACATTTCTTTTTTGTTAAACTATTTCTCAGTAACCATTCAAGGCAGAGCTTTGAAACTTGACATAGTTGTCTGACATCATAACACATCAATTTATGCTTTATGTGGACGACGCTCCACATTAATACTTATTTCTTGTTTGTGCCATTTGCATTCTTTTGAGAAAAATGTTGTTTCATCTCAAAGTGAAAATCAGGGCAATTATCAACTGGCAATGAAAAGACATACCTGTATTAGTGAATCAACATAATGGTTGCATCATGCAATAGATGCACACATAAAATATTCTTAACATTGTGCAATTATAAACTACTGCAATCATCTTTAAAAAGCACTTTCTTTATTGGACCTTGTGACCTAGATTTTGACCATAGATCAAGTAGAAGATCCCTTTTTCAAACTTCAAATATTGTCGAGAGAACTAGCAGAGCCTTCGAAACTTGATCATCATTATGTAGGGTTTCCCGACTAGCTGCTCAAGTATAATATTGACCATTTTTATCGATTATGCCAGTAACTAGCCAAAATACTCTTAAATTTAATGATTCTTTAGCTAAAATTTCAGAGGTCAAAATGAGACTTGTTGGAAATTTCAAGTCAAATGGTCAAGACCCATGTCAAATGGAAGCCCTGCATTAAAGCATTTTGATCCGACAGGCAAGCTACAAACAACTGAGAAGTTATGGATGACTACAATTTATTGATTCAAATACATGAAACAAGATTTCTTGAACTGCATCTGTTCAGCAAATTCCAGCCATCCTGAAAATAAAGAAGTCTTGAATTTAGATTTCAGTTTACTAATCAACCTGTAAAAAGTATCCATGCAAAGGTATCCCCACTACTTATAATATTGTTTGAAATGAACAAAGGATTTATGAATGACAGTTTACCTTTTTTCCATAATTATTTCTAAGCATTATTTATTCATTTACTCAATATTTTTATCACCTTTTATCATATTGTCAAACGATGCGGATCCAGATCAACAAGCACATCAGTGCCATCTAATCAGGATCTAAACTGTTTGTTTCTTGGTCAGAAATAACCTAATTAATGAATCTGAAAGTAACCAGTGCAGATCCTGATCAGATGGTATGGATGTGCCGGCTGATCAGGATCAACACTGCACACACAAATATTATAGTGAAGGGTAAAAAGAGTGTGCTGGAAACAAGCAGGATCTGGTGATCCAACGTACATTTCCAAGACCTTTACCAAATTTATACAATCAAGAATACAAAATAACATTTAATTTAAAGGGTATTCATTCATTTGCTTAACCCTTTACTCCATTGATACACCTTTATGAGAGCAACAGTGTAGAACCAGATCAGCCAGTACATCCGTGCCGTCTGATAAGGATCTGCACTCTTTTGCTTTTTGATGTAGCAAGTTATTTCCGACAGAAAAAGCAAATACAGTGCAGATCCTGAGCAGACGGCATGAACATGCCAGCTCATCTGGATCTACAGTTGTCACACACCCGTAAAAAGGTGTATGGAGGTATATATGGAGGTAAGGGTTAAGTGAACATTTACAAATATTGTTTATACTGACCTGTGACAGACATCTCTACCGTAATCTTCTGGCCTCTCTTTCAGACTCGAGCAAGGTCAGGATGTCCCCTTCTCGAACTGGCCCTTTCACATTGCGGATAATTGATCTGTTGCTGTCATCAAGGAATTCCACTCTAACCTGCAAACAAATTAACAGATACTTTATCTTTCATCTTAACCCTTTTCCCCATATAATTCTTCACTTTTTATGCATGTCCGACAGGTGTAGCTCCAGACGCACTGGCACATCTATGCCATCTGATCAGGATCTGCACTGTTCACTTTCTGGGTCAGAGATTACCTTACCAATCAAAATGCTAACAGTGTAGATCCTGATCAGATGGCATGGAAATGCGGATGATCTTGATCTACACTGGTCACACATGCCATAAAATGTGTTTATATGGGGGAAAGGGTTAAGCATAGCTATGCTCAAAACCTCTGGTTATGTTGGTCAACATGAAAATAAAATGTTTCAACAAGGTAGCAGTGAGTAGTAGAATGCAAGATTTAATCTTAACAGAATCTTAAACTTGAAAAATCTTTAGTAGAAATGGCCTTAATCCATTAAAAAAAAGAGTATACTGTTTTTGATTGGCATATCATTTCACAGCAAGTTGCTTAACGATAGGTAATCCCAGTCTAAAAGCTCAGCATTAGTAGTATGTTAGGTCACATGATGATGAACAGAATGTCGCGGTTTGAACAACACAGGAACGATGTTGCGAAACTATTTTGATTTCTGGCTGAAACAACACAGGAACCATGTTGCGAAACTATTTTGATTTCTGGCTGGTGTTTAAGATTTTAAAAATGTTCCTTAAAATTGCTAAAATGTAAAGCTCTGTAAATAATTTTTTCAAATGCAAAGTGTCACCTTGACCTTTGGAAGTAGGGTCATGGTTCTTGGATGTTTGGAATAAATGAGGTGAACACATGTGTGAATTTTGATTTTTATGCCAACTTTCATCTACCTGTGTACAATCATTGTACTACAATGTCCTTGTGAACCTATTCGGTCATGATTATTACAGAAGACTCCCATTTAAATAAAGGGCAACATTTTTATTAGCGTAATTGTAATCATTACATCTGTATATTGTCGAAACAAAAAATGTGCATAAAATTTGAACTTTGAACGATGTGACTTGACCTTGACCTTTAAGGTAGGGCCAAGGTTCTTGGATGTGACTCTCCAACTCATTAAAGTTTTACTTTTTTTAAAGTTTCATTTACCTGTGTACACTGTCCTTGAGAACCCGTTCTTCCAAGGATTTTTACAACCTGCAATATACAAAGAAATTGTAAGTTTTAAATAAGACAAATCATAATTTTGCATTTACTTTAGAGATATACCCTGCTACTTCAAAAATACATTTCTATGTCCCCAAGATGATAATCAACAAAAAAATGCAAACAGTGATTCAGATTGGCGTCGGCCATCGGAGAATCGCCGATATAATTCTCTAATGGCCGATAAAAAATGATCTCTAAGACAAATGGGCCGATGAAAAATCCATTCTCAGGACTAATTGGCCGATGGTTTTTGCAATAATTATGACAACAATAAAACTCTTCGCCCCTTGAGTACGAAACTGGTATGAAATGACAAACAAGCGTGATCCGAGTCACCTAAACGCTGTAAAAATTTATAACCTACACGCACCGGCTACTACGTCACGCTACGCTTCCAGTATCCAATATCTGTAAGGGTCGATCACTGCCGATGTTAACCACGTGTATTTCGTTCGCCCAGAAGCCGAGATAAAACATATAAATGTCATTCAACACCTATTCATTCTGTAGAAAAAATTTCATTCTCTAGGCAATTGGTATAAATTTCCAGCATGTTTTGATTATACAACCCTACTTTTTTCGAGCAATCTTCAATTTTTGGCTTAGTGTTGACAAATGAGGCAATCTCTTATAAATCAAAAACACCGTCGTATGATCACATTTTTCTTTACTCAGCCCGACACCTTTGATCTCCAAAAAATCAATACTACTCGTCAGTGTTGTTTTTTGATGTGAATAAACAGCAGTGACCATGAAATATACAACGCTGATCACACAGGTGTTGATTGCTCTTAAATAAATAAGGATGTTTTAAGAAGGGATTGGAAAAAAGCTGAAGATGGAATTTATACATGTAGCTATTGGTCTATTATATTTTCGATGGTTTTTAATTTTCTCATAGAACTTAGCAAACATATTTATTATCAATTTAGCGCGAATTACACGTTGATACAAGCGACAGATTTCTGCATGAAATAAGCGGCTCAAAAGTTTGTTTACTAATCTTAAAATGAAAGAACAATGATTTTTCAACGATCTGAATCTCAAAAGCATGTCGGGCTGGTAAATTGGGAATTTTAACAAGCCCCAGAGAAAATCTACTAGTTTTTTGCTGTCGGGCTAGCGCTAATTTCGACCACTATTAAGACTCTGTAAATGTTATCATAAGTCAAGAAGTGTTTGTCTTATCAATATTGAATAAAATAAGTGTCCTAATGTTTTTGAGGTATTTAGGACAAAATGGCCAAAGAAAAATTAGGTATTTATGACACCTGTCCTTGATATCTGATTTCCAATCTGAATCACTGTGTACTGCCAGTTTTTCTTTACAGACTGTAAAAATGACTGTTACCAAGTCTGGCTGGTTCCTAGTCAAATAGCCCCCCCCACCCCCAAGTCAAAACGTCTCTATTTTGGTCATAGCCCCCACTGGGGACAAAAAGGTCAAATAGCCCCAGTCTGATCAAATAGCCACACTGTTGTTTATGTGTTTTTATCAGGATATTCATGTTTTGTCAGTATTTTTCTCATTATGGAAGACGAGCATTACATTTTTTACCTAGGATCAGGGTTGGGCGGTACATACCACCCCCGGTATTTACCGGTATTTACCGTCCTGGAAAATACTCCCCAAAGTGGCAAATACTGGAAAATACTGGCAAATACTACTCAGATGAGTTTTTTTGCCTTAAAATACTGCAGAAATCTGAACTTAGTTGACTGTTATTAATGTATAATCAGAATTATAATTATATTACTCAGAAATTTTAATTAAATTTCATATCAGGTGATGACTTTAAGTTAAACTTGAAAGTTTAAGCACTTAAAGTAAAAATAAATTTTAAAAAACTGTCTTTTTTAATTGGAACATAAAAATACAGCAGGTGAGAAATTAATGCTTATCCACCTGTTCACCTGGCCGTGACACAAAGCCATAATGTCTAGACTATAAAAACAACATGTTTCATACATGGGGCTGTAATAGCCAGGGGCAACAAAGGCAACCATAAAGTGTCATAAATTACCTATAGGATCCTTCTAGGTACAAGCCAAGTGAATGGTTGTGTATTGGTACTATTGACCGTAGAAAGCTGCCAAACTGGTGTTCTGTAACGAATATCTTAGGGGGAAAGAAGAGATTGACTGGTAGACAGAGGCTTCTTTGGATCTAACCTTATTTGTTATTATATCATGTATATTTATTTAAGTTGTGTACATTACTTGTTTATAATTAAAATTGAACCTCTTAAATGCTGAATCCATTATTGTAAATAATTGAATTTTGAAGTTGTCCCAAATGCTGACTATAAGGAATACATTGTATTGCATAAATTCCATGGGTGGTCAATTTAAATGACCACTTTCTCAGTACTTCCATATTAATTTATTAATGGATAACTGATAAAAATGTTAAACTTAATTATAAATATAATGGCAGTTGATGGGTAAACTTGAAATTATAAATATGATTCTGATAATAGGTATATTTGTATAAATTCCAGACTGGTCAATTCAATCGACCAGTATTTGCCAGTAATTGCCAGTATTTGCCGGTAAATACCCGTAAATACCACCGGCATGGAAAATACTCATATTTGCCGGCATTTTGCCAACCCTGCCTAGGATATTAAATACTACTAGAAGTTTGCTCAGCACCACTATATCAACATACCAATCTTTAACATCGCCCCATTCAAAATCTAAATAAACCCCAAAACAAATTAAAACATTTGTTTTAATTATTTTATAAATGATTAAATTACTAATCTGAGGTGCATGAAAAGAAATTATACTTATACATGCAACTTGTATATGGCAAAATATATGTAAAAAAAATATTCTTGTTGCGTGGCAAACTTCTTATTTCAGATATATTATTCAAAATTATGTTAAATACGCTTGCATCATTTTTACAGATTTAAAGTGCCATTATAGATTGTGCTACAACTTTGATTTTCACATTTAATTAGCACACTGTGCTAGCTTCTTTGAAAAATATTAATGTGGATTCTCACTTGTATTTTTAACAAAAAAATATTAATGTGAATTCTCAATTGTATTTTTAACAAGGGTTAATGACTTTTTCAAACAAATTTGTGCTCACGCCTTCAATATGATTTTTCATTATCTAAAAATAGAATAAAATGATTGTTTTAAAAACAAAATATAACTTGTCATTCCATTTTATTATATCTTTTCAATCCATTTTGATAGGAATAATGATTGTTGTACCAAAATTATTTAATAAAATATCAAGCTCTTATAAAATTAATCTTTGAAAAAAGGAAAACAAGAAAAGGAATTTAAACAATGGGTACATTTTTTTTGGGGGGGGGGGGGGGGGGGGGGGGGGGGGGCTATTTGACCAGTTTCAAAATCATGGTGGTAGATTTTTATTCATTTTTATCTCTGTGTGATGAATAAAGAAGATTAAAAATTTTGAGAATTTTTACACCTTTGAAACAACTCTTGTCCATAGATTTACAAACCTATTTATCTATAACTAAACTGATAAGTCTGCAAATACACAGTCTTTAAAAACAGCTGTTTTCAAATTCAAGACAGACCTGTTAAACTAAACATCAAAACACAGTATTTCCATCCAGCACGACATCCCGTGCAGCAATCTGAATTAGCCAGTCGACACAAATTACTGTGGTAAGGCTTTGATATTAAAGTGAAGATTTTCCTAAAACCTAGACCTTGGCAACTGCTATTTATCACATTTTTGTCATCGCGAAAAAGTATTACATTTCAGAAAAATATATGAAGTTCAACTTGGAAATACGACATTTAGGTTTAAATATGTCTTATTTTACATAAATTAATGATATATCGTCTTTTCATTCAAAAACAGTTCGCGTCCTCACTTACTTTCGCAAGTTTTACAGGCTGTAGTTTGTCCATTTTGGATTTTTACCGGAAAAGGAAGCCACGCGGGGTTCGCAAAACTGTCTAACCTCAATACCGGTACCAAGCCGAAAGTAATGAACACTTACGGAAAGTGGCGGAAATCAGGTTAAATAAGATCCTCTGACCGGACTAAGACGAAATTTATGCTTTGTATACGAAAACATTTGAATATAAAGGCCGTAAGGAAGTAGGACAAACGAATCACATCACGAATGAGTCATTCATGATTTTCAAATGATTTTAAATCAAATTGGTAGACACGATGAGGAAACGTTTGGCTTCTCTGTCTGAATCAATCTTACACAGACTGTATGCAATTCAACAACTTCGAATCTGAACACCAAAGATATTACCTTTTAAATATAGGAACAGATTTTATTGACCTTCCAAGTTGACTGTTTCACTGCGCATGTCTGTACTTCATCAGACAAGCAGACAGTAGTACACAGTATGGTCTAAATGGGTACCTGTGAGGAATATAAGCCAATGTTCCGTGGCTGCTTTCGGCGCCGACTGTTAACGGATGACTTATACCCAGTGATCAGGGGGTAGATGTGAAAGTCTGGTGAATATGTTTCGTACGAACCAGACTATAAACTTATAACATTTACCTTTACCTTTTATGGTGTATGGTAGTAGTGATGAGCAATATGCCTAGTTGATAAGCAGCTAGAGAGAGAATTTTGAAAATAGACACAGAAAGCAAGTGTGAGGTCATCCAGCAGCCAATCACAGGCCTCTAGTTTTTGGTTTACAACATTCGTTTATTTATGATAACGACGGAGAAAGAGTCTAGATGCCCATGGTATTCCACCTTTATTAGATCAGTCCACTGGTACCACTGTTAGCGACAACACAAGAAAAGCATACCTTCTTAACAAGCAGTTTCAGTCAGTTTTCACTCCTATGTCTCCACTCTCTTTATCACAATTATGTACCTCAACCCTCATAAACATGAACATAAATTAAGTACCCCATAATGCCTGAAATTGTTATTGACTTAAAAGGGATTATAAAACTCCTTGGTATCCTAAAACCTGACAAAGCTCCTGGTCCAGACAGTATTAAACCCCTTGTATTGAAGGAATTGAAATTACAAATTGCTCCAATAATGCAAATCCTGTTTCAAAAATCACTCGACTCTGGTAAACTACCAATGGAATGGATATATGCAAATGTCACCCCTCTTTTTAAGAAAGGAGCTAAAAATGACCCTGCAAACTACAGACCAATTTCTTTGACTTTCATACTTGGTAAAACACTTGAGCACATTATAGCATCCAACCTTACTGATCATTAAAAAAAACACAACATTCTTTATTATTTACAACATGGTTTTCGTGAATGCAGACCTTGAGAAACACAACTCATACAACTTGTTGACGACTTAGCACGTACCCTCAGCACGAGACAACAGACTGAGTTAATATTGCTGAATTTTAGCAAAGCTTTTGATAGAGTAAATCACCTGAAATAATTATATACTCAACAAAAATAAAACCTATCCATGTTTTATCCTTATATTCTCATTAAGATATTTTATTTATTAAGGAGCAAAGGCCTTCACTATTAATTTATACATTTGGAAGTATTTGTTGTTGTATTTTTTCTTTTGAAGTATTCGACCGTTAGTTAGAGCTCGCATCGAAGCTTAGCATTAGTTAATATTTAAAAAATGGTATATCTAATTAGTTTTTATAACAAACAATTGGTGATTCTGTATTCCTAAAATAATTTGGCAGTCCGACATTTCCACCGTTTTATCTTTAAATGTACCTGAAGGGTCAATAAAAGTACTTGGAAGGTAGACTCTTTCTCCGTCGTTATCAGAAAATAAACGACTGTTGTAAACCAAAAACTAGAGGCCTCTGATTGGCTGCTGGATGACGTCGCACTTGCTTTCTGTATCTATTTTAAAAATTCTCTCTCTAGCTGCTTATCAACTAGGCCTATTGAACAATAATTCATGATAAACCTTGACATGGATATAGCATGATCGAGTAAATATGCACCATTTGTGATAAAGATTAGAAAAGGTACAGCTAATATTTTATTAAACCAGCAACTAGAAGGTGTTAACAGCGCACTGAACGACATGATATGGCAAACATTGAGCAGCATTTGTGCAACTCGAAGGTTTAACATATCTCAGTAACGTAGGCATTCCAAACATATGTATGACAATAAATCAGTGACCAGGTTAAGTGGCATCAAATTGCCCTCAGCAACACAGTTGGAATAATGGTAAACATGCATCTGTTATATGACTCCGAGTTCGTTGTATTTTTAAATCTTACACTAACTGGTGTTGTTTATCTCCAGCAGCACATATTTACTTGAATACCTGGGGAATATCGCCTATATTTAAACCTCAAGGAAAGATAACTGAAGCTTGCTAAGGATTCTCTAGCGGTTATAGCCGCCAGACAAAATTGGTTTACTACTGTCGCTGTCTGCTGAAAGTACAGACATGCGCAGTGCAACAGTTAAATGGGCATCTTGTTTTGTCACTTTTAGAATACTGTATAGTTTCTTTGTTGAAAAAATATTTTTTGTTTCAGTTTGTTCCCTTTCCGGGTTTTCATTTCCCAATATATATTTGATATAGTTTTCATGTGCAATTTTGATTCTTTTAAATAAGATTTCTTTTAATTTTCGAGGAAATGGACTCTAATATTTGGATCCGGATTATTTAGTTTTCTTGAGCTTAACATAAAGGTGATCTCGTTTACGAATTAATCTTTAAATTTCTTGGTGATCCAAGGAAGGGAGAATTTTGACCCTATTTTCTTTACTAGTATATATTTGGATATCCCTGTATGAACAGATGATTTAAGTTCTTCCCATAGTTTATCAACAGTTAAGTTTTGGAATTTACATAATTTATTTTAATTTACATTAATTTTATAATGGTTGGAATAAAATAATATTAAATTTCATTCAAATTAATCTGTTGTAAATAATATTTTGTAAATTTAATTGTTCGTGAAGAAAAAAAATAACTAAAACCGAATATGATTATGAAAAACATTATTAATACAGAGCGAGACTTTTCTTTTCAGTAAAAATCGTTCTTTTTCTTCCACCGTACTTCATGTATACTATAAAAAAAAACAACTAAACTAATTATTTAGTTTTTTTTGTATTTTGGGATTTGTTAAAAGTATTATAGAGTAAGTAAGAGCTCGCTTTGAGGCTTTGCCGTAGTTCAAATTTTAATGCGGGAGTCTATGGGTTTTAAATTGCTTTAGTCTAACCTATTGCCAACATGGCTTCCAGAAAAGGAAAACAAATAGCGAAATCGGATTTTCCTATGTATATCATTAAGCCTTTAAGTGAAAGACACTTTTTAGTCGCAGGAGGTGGGGGTCAAGCGAAAACAGGTGTATCCAATGTAATAGTAAGTCTCAGTAAATATTCCTCAAAGCGTAAATGATCATAGTAGGTATTTTCAGTCGGATTCGTTCTCTATTCAGTTCGTACCGAAAATTGCGGCCGTTGCGGCCCATCGCCGATATGGTCAAGACAATACGGCTCCGATAGGCGGACGTTACGGCCTATTTGGGCGGACAATACGGCCCAGAGTAAAAGACCATACAGGCCAGATTACAATCCATATTGTCCAGTTTTGTGACCATATGGCGCAGATATCTGTGAAATTCCATGTCCGATAATTTGTTAAAGACGATAAGTACAAGAATGAAAGATGTTACATCCCAGAATTAAATGATACAGCCCTGCTTAAAGACCATATAGCCCAAATAAATTTAGCACGTTTCAGACCATGAAATCAAAACAAGAATACCTTATGGTCCATCATACCGAATAAATTATGTTTTTTTCCCAAATTCACCGACCAGTAATGCAGGGGATACTTACAAATTAATCACATCAGACTCGACTTTTCACACCTGGTTTCGCTAGCACTTGAAACAACAGTTAAATATGGGCCATATCATCTCAAAGCTTGGCTGTATCCTCTGACGTTCTTTGCTGAAATGTCCATCTGTCTGGGCTGTAAGATTTGCCAGTCTGGGACGTATCAGTGATGGGCTGTATTGTCCGTATACTGTGGGTGGCACGAAATACCCAAATCTACCCAAATCCACCCAAATCTTATTAGTTTCCGATAAATCTTGACAAATTCTATATATTTTAGCTATCTTTTGTTGATACTGAATAAAACAATCAAACTTTATATTGGAATAATTTATATTTATTGAAATATTGATCATTTACAATCATAAAGTACATGCAGTTATATCCCTCCCCATATTGCTTATATGTTGCTTATTAATACCGTAGCTTCCAAAATCTAAAGTTAGTTTATCAACATTTAACAATAATCATAGTCATCATCATCATCAGCAGCAGCATTATCATCAGTGTATGACTACTTTGTTTTTTATGTTTGGTGAAACATACAGTTGCTAATACCATTTAGGAAGATTTGGGTAGATGAAAATAAGTATTTTGATGATTAAAACTTATATGAAGTAAACTGTGTACTTACTTTTTTGTTCAATTAGACATATTCAATCTTGAAATATGTAGATTTGAGTAATATTTACCAACAGCAACGATAAAATTGGTAGATTTGGGTAGATTTGTATATTTGGGTAGATTTGGGTATTTCATGCTGCCGGTTTACTGTTGCTATTTGGGATGGTTAATTAGAATGCTGTATATTTTAACCATAGTCTGTTATCTAAACTGCTTGAATTGTTTATAATTATATTATCTTTATATTTAACTTCATATATACAGTCCAAGTATGAATTTTGAACCACAAATCTGAGATTTGAAATCTCCATTGGCATTTGCTTTGAACGCAAGGAGTTTCATTTCCAAGGCAAACAGTGTAGATTAAGATTAAATGGCACAGCTCTACTGTCAAAATCTATACTGTTCAATGTTTGATTCATTAGGTTATTTCTAACCAGGATGTGAACATTATTGATCCTGATCAGACAGCACAAATATAATTTTAAAGTTGACCCCGTAATTAATATTGATTAGTGTAAGTTGTATATATCATTGCAATATTTTTCAGGAAATTTATGAGTTAAAGAGGTCTGCTGAGGATCTACAGGCAACCAGTGTATGTAGGCACGATGTTGGTCTACAAGCTCCTATGAATGGAGCAACACTGTATGATGGCAGGAATCATGTATTAGCCGCGGGTATGGATGATGAATGCCATCTATTTTCTCTGAAATACAGAGTGGTTTCTCCAATAAAACCAGGTATTGAAATGAAGCCTTGAGTTTGAATTTTTTAGAGAATTGGTAACACTATAAATTATATAAGCAAAATATTGTTGGTTTAAACTATATTTATTTCATAAGCTTATCACATATAAATGTGCACAACACAGTTGTTCTATGAATGAAACAGACTAACTGTTTAACGTCGACCAGTCACATGACTCAGGAGGGGTTCCGCAGAGAGCGATGCAACCTGGAATCTTAACTTGATATAGATATTTAGCAATGTTAAAATTAATATACTCTGGCTTGAAACTATGTATTATAAACTTTGAATTATAACCATTCATTGAGTTGCCTTCACAATTGTGTTGACATTCACGTAACATAAAACAACATTGTCAATATTCAACCCGTTACTTCATGGGATATGGCTGTTATTCTATGGGTGACCAGTGTAGATCCAGATCAGCCTGCATATCTGTGCAATCAGGAAAGGATCTTCACTGTTTGCTTTCAATTCATTATGATATTTCTAACCAAGAAGCAACCAGTGTAAATCCAGATCAGACAGCATGATGGATTTAAGTTGCAACAATCAGTAGACAGGATTAGTACGATAATATGTAGTGTGTGATTCCCAGCACTATGAAAACATCAGTAATCATTAGATCAGAGAGAGACTAAAGCCAGACTTCGTATGTTTTGTAGATGTCCTTCAAGCCAGGGCTTTTTCAGGGGGCATATGTGCTGTCCGAACACAGCTTCTTGTTTACACTTGTTACATACTTAAGTTTACGGAATATAGTTTTCACAGATCACTGATCACAAGTTAACAAGCCATTTTCAAAATTTTATAAGTCTCTTGATTATATGGTTTCTTGTTTTTTTGTTTCTATTTTATAGGCAAAAGGTTTTTCTGTTGAATGGGATTTTTTTCTTGAGATTGGGATTTTTTTATTGAAATTGGAGAAAATGGTACCTATCTGAGATTGGGAATGGGACCCAATATTGGCCCAGTGAGACTTGCTGGAAAAGCCCTGTAGGCCTTTCTTATTATCACAGTGTATGGTTTTTCATGATGGGTATATAACCGGTTTAATTGTAAACTTTTAGCAAAGAAAACAGGTACCACAGAAGCAGTGAAAAGAAAAGGTAAAGAAAACAATGAGTGTGGGGATTCTGCTGATTCTGGTGGAGAAACTAAACATGTGTCTTTTGAAGTGGAACATCTACGAAGTGTGAAGACAGATTTTTGTAAAGAGGCCAGTTTTCAGAAATGTGTACAGTTTGGACCAGATCATAGTATCCTAGCAACAGGTGGGGCTGATGGACGTCTTAGAGTTTGGAAGGTGAATTTGTAATCTTTTTTACCTTTTACTCCACAGGATACGGCTGTTATTTCATGGGCAAAATGTGTAGATCCAGATCAGCTGGCACATCTACACTGTTCACTTTTTTATTCATAAGGTTATTTATAACCAAGAGTAAGCAAGTGTAGATCCGGATCAGATGGCACAGATGTGCCACCTGATACGGATCTACACTGTTGCCCCATGCGATAAAAGCTGTATCTATGGAGTAAAGGTTTAAACCTTTTACAATTGAAAATAAATTACCCCAAAAGCATGTTAATTTACACTAAATTTGAAAAATTCTCAGAAACCCACCCCACCAATTGTAATTCTTGTGGCTAACCGTGTCTGCACTTTTATTTACAGAATATTATTATATATGCATACATCAAAAACAGGAAACCATTGAAAAGTGTAGATCCAGATCAGCAGGAACATCCATGCCATCTGATCTGGATCAACACTAATGTGATAAAACTCATTTATATGGAGTGAAGGGATAAAGTGAGGCATGTCACGGGATAAGGTACCTTCGGGCAGTTGCCGTCAATCCTTGAAACGATGTCATAAAGTTGAGCAGACGACATTAATTATTATGCAATTCGCGGTAAAAATACCATTTTATTGTCTAAATGTGTAACAAAATCACTGTTTTGTTATGAGAAAATAATTGAAATTTGAAAGTTCTTTCTAAATATAGTAACAACAAAAATGAAACAAAAAATGACCGAAGGTACCTTTTCCCCTGGCGTGCCTCAAGTGAAATTCACAGAAAACAGTTTAATCCAAATTAATTTTATTGGAGCCTGACATTCTCATTTGCTTTAAACAGAGTACAATCTATGAAAATAGTCTTCCTTTGCATGTGTTAAAATAAATTGTTTACGATGATCTGTATTTGAACTTTATATGTAATGTCATGTTGGGCTTATCAGTTTTACCTGTTACACTGTATTTATGTTTTTCTTTTTGTGTTGTAGACAGGTGATTTGACTAAATTACATGATGTAAATTGTTGAGGCCCATAAAACAGAGATTTATGTTTTTCTTTTCGTGTTGCAGACAGATGATTTGACTAAATTACATGATATCGAGGCCCATAAAAGTGAAATAGATGGTCTAGATTTCAGTCCGGCAGGGGATAAAGTAAGTAATTCCTACAGTCAGTAATTATACACTTCAGGCTAATTACAAGAAAACCTAATTATAAAGAAGAACACTACACTTCACAACATCTCTTTGTGATACATATATTTGTATATGATTCATATTTGATACATATTTTATTATTACCTGATACCTAATATAAATGTAATTTGGTATTTCTTACTGTTTTCTGAAATTCTTAAAACGTCCACATTCGCGAACTGTTGACCGGTCAATAGTTTCGACTGTTTCCCTCGCGTGCTGTGACGTCATAGAGAGTTCCCCCTTTGAGCGAGCGGTTTGTTGAGCAAACTGTTGACCGGTCAATAGTTTTGACTGTTTCCCTCACGTGCTCTAAAGTCATAGAGGATTCCACCATTGAATTGATCAGGTAACAAAACAGCTATTTTTATATGTGATCTGGGAACAGTCAAACAGTTGTCCCTTGGTGTTGGGGATAGCGTTTTGAACTGTTGCCCTCGGCCTACAACCTCGGGCAACAGTTCAAAACGCTATCCCCTCCACCTCGGGCCAACAGATTAACTGTTCCCAAATCACATATGAAATAACTGTATATTGTCAACAGGATCTGAGTTATCCTACATAAAGTAGATGCTGCTTTTTTCATACATAAATTTAAAAGCAAATAAATTATATTCCCTTCATATTTTTTAATAGCTGTAAAACTAATTTATTAAAACTGATTAAATAAATAATAACTCATAAATAAAAAAATGATAACTCATGTAGATCAATTCATTCTCATGATTATGTGATGTGTACATTTGAGACTGGTCTCCAATCTTAGTTTTATGATCTTGGGCATTGATAACATCTTGGATAGAAACTTTTTCAGAGGTTTTTTTTTTAGATTGAGGGTTGAGACTGTGATGGCGTAGTTTGAAAAAATGTCTTAAGAAATCTACTAATGCGAAATACAAACAGCTGTTCCATTTGATCTGGGATTTGGCTTTTTGACTCTTGAATTTCAAATTTCCAAAATGCCTCATTTAGACCCTAACAATTTTTGCTGAGGAGTCATTTTTTAGGCTATTAATTGGCTGAATCCCCTAACGATTAATGAAAATGACCCTTTAGATTCAGCAGCTAGTAGAACCCCTGAGTACAAAGTTTCATTGATGTTTTGGACTTGATGGTGATATTGTTTACAACAAAAAACAAGAAAAATGATGACTTAACTTCTTTCCTACATCCCAAAAACAAGCCTGTAATGCCACACTGTTTTATTTTGTGCATGCTTGATGAGGTAGTATTGGATCTGTGTATTTTGTTCAGATTGTGACGATATCCCGAGGAAGCTGTTTCTGTGTGTGGAATACCAAAGATGGTAAGAAACATCTTGACATGGAATGGCCGGGCAAGGCAGGTGAACACAGGTTCAGGGCATGCAAGTATGTCCTTGTTTCACCAAATCTAAATTTATTTAATATGTATTGTTATATTTTCCTTTGTTCTGATTATTTCCCTTCGTTAAGACATGATTTTCCCTTTGTTTAGACATAATTATTTCCCCTTGTTATGACTTGATTACTTCCCTTTTGTTAAAACATGATTACTTGTCTTTGTTCTGACTTGATTATGTCTCTTTGTTCTGACATGAATACTTGCATTTTTTCACCTTTTTTCAGACTTGCCTTTGTTATGACATGATTATTTACCTTTGTTCTGACATGATTTCGTGTCTTTGTACTGACATGATTGTTTCTCTTTGTTTTGACATGATTAACAAAACATCATGTGACTGTCTACTTATAAATAATCAGTTATAGTTTATACTAAGATTGAATATATTGTTTTGTTTTGATTTTATAATATAGATTTAGCAGTTCTAGGGTATGGGATAAAATCCTTTTCAGTAATTTTTTCAATGGTACATTATTCTACTTTTTCATGTAAAATCGTGAGAGTTAAATAAAGATCTGCTAGAAATAGATTTTTTTTTCATATTTATAGGTGTTTTGTCCATACACAAAAATAGTACACTAACAAGACATTTCTTTTTCAGGTTTGGTTTAAAAGAAGGAAATTTAAAGAAAGGTTTCAATCTCTACACAATTAGTATACCAATTAAAAGGCAGAGTAAACCAGATCCATGCTTTATTGCTCAGTGGGATGGCACATCATATAAACCAAGATTAGTGGTGAATGCAGGAACTGAAGTGCTTTCATCTTTAGCAGTCAGGTAAAGTTGCCGCGGTGTTATTGAAATATGTGATTCATCATGATTGCCTTGACGATAAATGTAGATCCTTTGCCCAGTCCAAAAAATGGATCTAAACTGTTTTCTAGATGTATTAAGAATGCTTCTCTGACTGAATGTTGAACAGTGTTGACTCTGATTGGACTGTGAGAATGTGCAGGCTGTTCTGGGTCTACACTGGTTGCATTGGTCATAAGCCCCATTTTGTGCATGACATATATAATGAAACATTTTGCTATTGGAAGAAGCATTGACTGTAATTCCATGATACAGATATAATATATAGTGACTTGGGTTCTCGACAGGGTATGCAAAAATATATATTGCTTGTCTGGATATTGTATTAATCGAGCTGCATGAATGAGGTGTTAAATGACACCCAAACTAGCAATATATCATAACAGACCTTTGAGGAAGATGTAGGTGCAGATAGAAGATCATACTTTAAGGTAGACATAATTGCTCTAATAACCTTTTCTAACGCACTAAATAAATTTCGAGAAATCTGATTGGTCAGATGGCGAAAATTTGCGACGGTAAAATTCCTTGTTTACTGTCGTTTGACGTTGACGTCATTTCCTGTTATGACAAACAATCCTGAAGAAGGCATTATGGCCGAAACGTCGAAACGTGGAAGAGCGTTAGAATAGGAATAACCATGCTGTAATTTTGAAGTTTGCGACGGTATACACAGATTTTAATGGTCTTAAATCATTTTAACGGCTCAGGCTGCGCCTTCGCCGTTAAAAATATTTGCGACCATTAAAATCTGTGTATACCGTCGCAAACTTCAAAATTACAGCATGGTTATTCCTATAATTATTTGCCTAATGAATCTAAAAGCGTACAGTGGAGATGGCACAGATATTCCGCCTGATCTGGATCTGCACTGTTCCCACAGAGGATAACATCCATATCCCATGGAGTACCGTTAGAGTTAACCCTTTCCTGGATATATACGCATTTTTACGCATGTGCGACCAGTGTAGATCCAGATCAGCCGGCACATCCGTGCCGTCTGATCAGGATCTGCACTGGTCGCATTTTGGTCAGAAATAACCTAATGAATCAAAAAGCGAACAGTTTAGATCCTGATCAGACGGCACGGATGTGCCGGCTGATCTGGATCTAAACTGTTCGCCCTAGCAATAAAGGTGTATCTGTACAGGAAAGGGTTAAAATAGATGCTTGTATTTACAGTTAGCACTTATGAAAGAGTAATGAGCAAGCATTTTAACTTCAGAATGTTCAGTTGAATTTAATTTCCATATCTCGTATTTTCAGCAATGACGGAGTGTATGCTGGAGTGGGGATGTTAACTGGGAGCGTAGCAGTGTATATAGCATTTAGTTTACAGGTAAAGTTAACCCTCTCCTCCATAGACACACCTTTATTGCGTGGGCGAACAGTTTAGATTCAGATCAGACGGCACATCTGTGCCGTCTGATCAGGATCTGAATTGTTCGCTTTTAGATTCATTACGGTAGGTTATTTCAGACCAAAATGCGACCAGTGCAGATCCTGATCAGATGGCACGGATGTGCCGGCTGATCTAGATCTTAACTGGTCGCACATGTGTAAAAATGCGTACATATGGAGGAAAGGATTAATATACATTATACCTCTAAGGGTTTTAAGTTTAAAATTTATGCAGAATTTGAGATTCTAGATGATAGACCTGACAGTTATTGGAAAATTGCCTTGCCACAACAAGATCCAAACACTGTCATCTTGTTATAGCAACAAGATTTTGTGGGGATGAATTCTCGCACAAAAGCCAAGGGGATAATTTGTCACACAAAAACCACTAATGATATTTTTGTGTGGATATAAATTTGCACAATTTTTTTTTTTCGTTTAAGACGTAATATAACATGGTTTATGTTCCCATCTTTACTGTAGTGCGTAATGCATTTAATTTTAATTGGGATAAAATATAATGAATCTAAAGTGTGTGATCATCAGTATGTTCTAACCCTTTACCCGTAATTTCACCTTTATTGTGTGGGTAAACATTGTAGATCCAGAGATCAGCTGGCACATCTGTGCCTACTGATCGGGATTAACTCTGTTAGCTTTTATCTTCAATAGGTTATATCTGACAGAGATATGACTAGTGCAGTTCCTATCTGATGGCACGTATGTGCTGGTTGATCTGGATAAACACTGGTCGAATATGTGATAAGGTGCATACGTGGAGTAAACGATTAAAACAAGAATGATATGGTAAATAAATACCTTAAAATATATGAGAGAAATCTTTTCTCTGTCTTTTTCCAGAAATTATATTATGTGAAAGAAGCTCACAGTATATTTGTGACGGGTGTTGATTTTATGCCAATGTCAGAAAGTACTCAAGCTATCACAGGCAATCAGGACTTTACTCTGTTGAGTATATCAGCAGATAACACAGTGCGGATACACCAGGAACCTACCCGAGGTAAGGCTCTGTACTGTTGACTGTACAAGATAAGGATACTGGGTATTGTCAGGAAATATTGACACTTCAACTTCATCCTCAAAGATTCAGATTTCCTTTGGCATCTGAACTCTGCCCTCCCCCTACCCCAGGATAAATCCTGCGATATATATCACTGGAAGCTATTTATTATTTCATCAACAACAAACAAACTTAAATTGAACTTAATTTAAATAAACAGCATTTATTACTGACTTGGCTGCCATTCACTTTTTATCTTTGTGCATTTGAAATGAGAAAATAAACAATTTAGATGCTTTTGTTTGTTTTAGGTTCCATCAACATCATATTTGTGCTGCTGGGCGTTATTGCAATACTGGTGGCAGTTTTCTGGTCCATGTCAGAGCTGGGCTTGTGACAGACAGCAGGCAACATTCCAAGACAATTTATTAAATTCTATACCTGTGCGACACCTTCAGTGGCAATAGCTGTGAAATAAAATTATGTGATATTCTAAACTGCTTATGACTTAAATTTTGGCCTATTTTTTTTTGTTTCCTTTTTTGTGTTCAACAAGGCAATTTGTTCTTGTTCATTCATTCGAGAACCTTTAAGGGCAAGTGTGAGGTTGGTGTACCCTAGAACCAGGTTTAAACCCGCCCAGTGGCAAGAAGGATCTGTCCTTCTTACAGGTCATGTTTGATGCAATACAATGCCTGTCCTTATGGGTGATTGCCGATGCCTGACATGGGACTCAACATCTCACTGAACCCTATCTTCTATCTAGTCAACTATGGATAATCGATGTTAAGATGTTCCAGGGTTAAGGTATCGCAAACATTGCAAATGGCGAAAACATGCTAAAATTTCAAAAAATGAATTTTGGGGGAAATACTTACTGCCACCTAGATTTTAGTAAATAAATGTATTTAGCTATGGATGTAGTAAATGTTTGCATGCTCAATTTAGTCTAATTCATGTTCTAATTACCAAGCAAATACTAAAACAAAAGAAAAACCATTTGCATGAGAACTCTGAAACTCATGAACAATATACCAAAGCAACTTATTCCTGAAATAAGTATATGCTGGTCTACAATGTTTAGTGCCAATTCGTCAAAATAATGTTAGGGTTTTCAAGAAATTCAAGAAAATCTTACTTCCTGGTTCAAAGTGAAAGTAGAATCTACTTTAAACATTGTAGACCAGCATATACTTATTTCAGGTACGAGTTGCTTTGGTATATTGTTCATGAATTTCAGAGTTCTCATGCAAACGGTTTTTCTTTTGTTTTAGTATGTGCTTGGTAATTATAACATGAATTACACTAAATTGAGCTTGCAAACATTTACTACATCCATAGCTAAATACATTTATTTACTAAAATCTAGGTGGCAATAAGTATTTCCCCCAAAATTCATTTTTGAAATTTTAGCTAGTTTTCGCCATTTGCAATGTTTGCGACCTCTTAAATCAAAGATGGAATCTACCTTCTTTTGACTTTAAAGTACAAAGAAACAGTTAAATGTAACAAACATTTTAATATCCAAAAATATTTAGGATACAAAGTTATGCTCAACTTAAATCATTTTAACTTCTGCAGATTGTTTTTTCATAAGTCATTTATCAATGTTCTTTCTTTGTCAATTTTTTTGCTATGGTTAATAAATGAAGTACGAGATAAAAAGAAAAAAAAGGATGTTCAAGGTACAAAAATAGATTTGACCATTTCAACACAAAGTAATATACACAAAGTAACAATGTACAGGTATACATTTCTATGCTTACAAACCAGGACCATGGGTAGTGGTTTAATTAGGAAACTCCTATAACTTAGCCCTTTACTACATATTGCTGTCATTCTTTGGATGAACAGTTTAGATCCAGATTAGCTGGCACATCTGATCAGGATCTAGAATGTTCACTGTTAGATTCATTAGATTATTTATTACCAAGACGACCAATGTAGAAACAGATCAATTGGCATTGATGTGCCAGCTGATCAGGATCTACACCGGTCTCTCACATGAGGAATCCCATATGTATGGTGTAAGGGGTTACAACATGGTACTGGCCATGAGATAGCCGTTTCATTAGGAAAGATCCAGTTAATTAACACGCTATCTGCCATGAGCCCATGGCTTCATTAGGAAAGTTCTAGCTAATGAATGGAAGATTAGGTACCTGCCCTGAGCATGTGATTTCTAAAAGAAATCTCGTTAACTTAAAACAAGGTACCTTTAACACTGATGTAAACAAAATATTGAACATAAATTTTTGCCAAATAAATGCACCAAGAGAGTCCTTAGGTGAAATGTTAACAAAAAATGAAAACATTGTAAATCAGAGAATTTGAAGAACTTACAGCCCTGCAATATTTCAAAACTGGCCGACAGAAAGCCACAACAGGTATGAATTTGTCCACAGTTTCATTGAAAACAGTTCATGGTTTGCATAACCCTTTCCTCCATATATACGCATTTTTTTGAGTGTGCGACCAGTGTAGATCCAGATCAGCCAGCACATCTTTGCCGTCTGATCAGGATCTGCACTGGTCACATTTTGGTCAGAAATAACCTAAGGAATAAAAAAGCGAACAGTTTAGATCCTATCAGATGGCATGGATGTGCCTGCTGATCTGGAGCTAAACTGTTCGCCCACGCATTAAAGGTGTATCTAGGGAGGAAAGGGTTACACAAATATAGGTGTATCTAGGGAGGAAAGGGTTAAACAGTCAAAGAATTTGTGAAAACTGGTCAATAGAAAGGCACAATAGGTTTGAATTTTTCCACATTATCATGCTAATCATTAATAAAGCTCCACACTTGACTTCATGGGATATGGCTAGATCCTATGGGCTACAAGTCCAGATCCAGATCAGCCTGTACATCCTGATCAGGATCTACACTGCTCACTTTTATATGAGGCACGTCACGGGAAAAGGTACCTTCGGGCAGTTGACCTCAATCCTTGAAACGACGTCATAAAGTTGAGCAGACGACATTAATTATTATGCAATTTGCGATAAAAATACCATTTTATTGTCAAAATGTGTACCAAAATCACTGTTTTGTTATGAGAAAATAATAGAAATTTGAAAGTTCTTTCTAAATATACTAACAACAAAAATAACACAAAAAATGACCGAAGGTACCTTTTCCCGTGGCGTGCCTCATTTTATTTCTGTCCAAGTAGCAAACACTGTAGATCCAGACCAGACTGCACTAATGTACAGGCTGATACGGATCTACACTCAGCGCCCAGGGATTAAAGCTTTACCTCCTGAAGAAAAGGTTATGTCTAGTTGTATTTAACCCTTTCCTCCATAGACACACCTTTACTGCGTGGGCGAACAGTGTAGATCCAGATCAGCTGGCACATCTGTGGGGTCTGATCAGGATCTGCACTGTTCGCTTTATGATTCGTTAGGTTATTTCTGACCAAAATGCGACCAGTGCAGATCCTGATCAGACGGCACGGATGTGCTGGCTGATCTGGATCTACACTGGTCACACATGCGTAAAAATGTGTACATACGGAGGAAAGGGTTAAAAGGTGGAGAAGGAATCATGGCAAGATAGTTAATGAATGTATTACATAACTCGGATGTTATTTCATTTCAAGTGTATTCATCTCAATAGAGAATACAAGACCAGCAACAGAGGACGGAAACAATGATATCACAGCTTTTATAAATAACTTAAACATGTTTTATACAATATACAGTATCTACAAAGCACAGAGAAATATACAAATAAAAATAGAACATTTAAATGAAAATCAACAAATGCAGTGGTTGTCTTTAAATGTCTTAAAATTCCTTTCTGTTTGACAAGTTTTTAATGTACTGCTAAGCACTATCAAAGAAATAAAAAAAATATCAGCGTAGATTCTAATCGTAAAGCAAGGATGTGCCAGCTGATCTTGATCTTCATTTTCCCATGGGGTATATATGGAGGAAAGGGTTAAATGAAAAGTGTCGGTGAGCAAAATTCTTTTTGTACCTATAGGATCACACTGGTTGGTAACTAGAACAACCACTGCATTCTTTGAAAAAGTTATCACTTAAGTAAAATAATTCGATAAATGAATAACTACGTTTAAGTATTTACACCGATAATTGCAGAAATTCTACCCTAAGTTGGTTTGATACACCTATGCCAAATATAGTTCCTCAACTGCTTAAATCAAACCATTTATGGAAAATTAAATAAACAATTAATTGCAAATTCCATGCACAAAATGCCCATTTTAGTGTGGGAATGTGTGTAAAGTTTCAAACCTACAGATTTTTTTCCGGGACATCAACGAAAAATTTCACCAAGTTGAAACTAGATGATGATGATGATTGATGCTGATGACTATGATGATGATGATACACATGACAACCAACAGATGACAATAATTCACAAGCCAAGCTTACAGTTTAAATGGCAGTTTACATATGTGCGATAGTCTCTCTAAATTACAGTAAAATAAGGACATTCTATGCACATGGAATGTTGATTTGCAGATTATGGTGTATCCAGACCAATCAGAACACCACATAAAGTCAGCTGACCAGTCATACTGCGGATGCACTTATATTTATGAGCACGAAATCCACGAAAATAAATACCCCATAAATATTAATTTTACAGTACTCCTGGCAAAAAGTTATAATGGTAACTGATCCTGAGCATACTAAGCTGAGCTGTTGGTACTTTTAGAAAATGTGTATGTTGCCGACATTTTCCCTCAGGTACGTTCACACGACTTTGCTTCCAGGACGCAGCCAGGAGTCATCTTGTAATGTCTGGCCCGATGGCGGTCTGCAAAATAAAAGAATAAAATGAATAACAGCTATAGAATACCTTGGTAACTTAACTTTTCATTTGATGATTTACTCCGTGGATTTGATAAATTTCATCTGCAATGAGTGTAGATCTAGATCTGTGTGCACATCTGTGAAGTGTGATCAGGATCTACACTGTTTACATTTCGATTTCTGACCTTGAAGTAAACAGTGTAGATCCTGATTAGAATGCAGGTATGTGAAGGTTGTTCGGGATCTACACTGGTGGTACATGTGATTAAAGATGTTTCCATCGAGTAAAGGGGTTAATTTTTAAGCTGAATTATTTTCCTAATCTTGGCACACTATTATTTTTATACACTGAAACCTCTCTGTTAAGACCTGTGCCCAAGATCATAAAACTAAATCTGGAGATCAGTCTCAAATCTCAAGCATATGATTGGCTGAAATGGCGACCAGTCGCCATTTCAGCCAATCAGATCCTTGAGATTTGAGACTGATCTCAAAACTTAGTTTTATGATCTTGGGCCCTGCTCTGAGACTGAATAAAATATATCTGGAAAAAGAAAATAGTTCTAAACCGAGACATAGGAGCAGTGGTCTTATTGTTGGGATGGTCTTAACCATTTCCTGTATAGATACACCTTTATTGCTAGGGCGAATAGTTTAGATCCAGATCAGCCGACACAATCGTGCCGTCTGATCAGGATCTAAACTGTTTGGTTCTTGATTCAGGTTATTTCTGACCAAAATGCAACCAGTGCAGATCCTGATCAGACGGCACAGATGTGCTGGCTGATCTTTACACTGGTCGCATAGCATAAATATGCGTATACATCAAGGAAAGGGTTAATTTCAGGCTCCTTTACTGTATCTGCAGTTGTTCAACTACAGTAAAACCTGTTTTAAGCAACCACCTACAGGTGGCTGTTTAAGACAGGTAAAACAAGAACAAAATGGCAGTTTAGGACATATTCAAGATGGCTTTTTAAGGCAGGTGGCTGCTAAATGCAGGTGGTTGTTAAGGCAGGTTCAACTATAATTCATGATCTTCCATAGAAAAAGGAAGAAATAACATAAACAGTTCTACAATCTGATTAACCCTGTTTATCCTTAAAGTTTATGCTTTGTGACTGCCAAACTCTAGCTGACAAAGCCGTTATCACCATGGCAGACAATATGATCCCTTTATGTCTACTACTTTCGCAGGTGACACAGTAATATAATGAGCATAACTAAAACATCAATAAATACACATTCAAATTATTGGAAGCGTCATTAACTTATTTGATTTAAATGATTATTAACCTTTGTAGTTTTTGTCTCTCGAAGTACACAAAACGTGCTGGCCCTGAATGAGATGTCAACAAGATTTATTCACGAAAATACTTATACGATTGTTTATACATTTTGAAGCTTGATTTATGTTTATCTGCCTGATAGTACTCTTCAACTTCCCTTTCTCTATTCAAACTAGTAGTACCAAAAGACAATGACTTGAGTGTTATACATGTACCCAGTTTGAAACATTAAAACTGTTCGCTTTTTTATTCATTAGGTTATTTCTGACCAAAATGCGACCAGTGCAGATCCTGATCAGACGGCACGGATGTGCCGGCTGATCTGAATCTACACTGGTCACACATGCGAAAAAATGCGTATATATCAAGGAAAGTTCCAGTTTGTAACATTAAAATCATAGGCATCTTTGGACATGTATTCGTTGTCAAAAGAAAAAAATTAAGCATATGGTTACAATTGTGCACTTGTGAGTGAAATAGGCAAAATATTAACCCTAAGTGAAAACTAGATGGGTGTTCATTTGAACACTTATGTTGCCCTCGAAAAGGTGACACAAACACAATACCAAAGTCTATGTATAATTTCTAATGATGAAATGCTTTGATTATTTTTAAGGTGTATCTCTAGGCTATTCTCTAATGCTGCATGTTAGCACGGTAGCTGAGCATTAGCATCGACTGCTATCCCACTGATGCATAAAATCAGTAAGTGACTGCTCTTAGTGACTTCTGGCACCAATGGAGCAGGGCCCAAGAGCACAAATCTGAGATTGGATACAAGTCTCAAATTTTGATAGGTCTCCGTTTCAACCAATCAGATGTTTGAGATTTTAGATTGATCTCCAGTTTAAGGGCCTGTGCCCAAGATCATAAAACTAAAACAGGAGACCAGTCTCATATCTCAAGCATCTGATTGGTTGAAATGGAGACTTGTAAAGGAGCTTGATATGGAGACTTGTCTCTGTTTTAGCTAATAAAATGTTTGAGATTTGAGACCGGTCTCCAGTTCCAGATTTATGATCTTGGGCCCAGGTTTAATCTTACCCTTATTCTTCATTCTCCTCACAAATTGAGCAAACAGATCTTCTGCATGAACACATACCAGTTATTATGTCAAGAATTCATAATTGTTTATATAAAAGATGCACACTAATGTGAGAAACTAAAATTGGGACATTATTTGAACCAAAAATACATGACTGGTACAACAGGTTCTTTTCAACAAAATATAGAAGATATCTGTTTTACCAATGTAAGATCATAGAAATATATTTCAATCAGTGAGCAAAAATAAATAATGCCACAGATCATGAGAGAAGATGGTCTTGCTGCAGTAAATATATTTGTCAAAAATATATGCACATGTGCTGTTCCATGCAGCACATGTCGCCTGCTTGCGGAAAACTAAAATGTGGCTTGTGTTTTTTTAATAAATGAGAACCAGACAAAATACAAGTTATTAGTCACATTAAGTTTTAGAAAGAACTAAACTGTCAATTAGCAACCATTGTTATGTCATAACTAGATGGGTGTTCAGTTGAACACTTTTGTTGCCCTAAGGTACTTCTTGAGAAAAACAAAAATAACAAAGTGAACAAGGCCAGCTTGCTAGGCTAAATACAAGCATCACTATTTCGAATGTGAACTTGATCAACTGTATATTTTAGCTTAATCACAACCATGCTGTCATAGGAAATATATTTGAAAGTTTAAGATATATTTAGAAATGGCAAACTTATAGCCAATGTTTTGTTTTAAAACTGTAAACTTAAAAAAGATGGTAAGGGGAATAACTCTAAAAAATAAGAACTTGCCAACATATTTTGCCTTAAATCACAATCATGTTAATGTCGATAACTAGAAAGTTTGACAAAAAAATATTAAAAAATTGCAAAGTTATAGCCAATGATAACATTTGTCACAAAATCTAAGTACAAAAAGGGGCATATCTCAGTCAAATGTGATCCTGACTTTTTGAATTTGGCATCATCATCACCCTTTTGTTATAAGTTAAAAGTGTGACTAAGAAATATTTAGTCATGGAACAGTTATAGTCAAAGTTATGTTTTCAAGACAAATCCTATGTACACAAAGGGGTATAACTGTGATCCGGACCTAAATATTTTGCCATCATCACGACAATGGTGTCATAAGCATTATCATTTGAAAGTTTAATGAAAAAAATATTAAGAAATGACAAAGTTATACCCAATGTTTGGTTTTCAAAACAAACAGACAGAGTGACGAACCAAGTAATCACTATGTATCGGCTTTTCTTCGAAAGTGCAGCACAAAAATAGTACATATCCTTGCTTAGTAGCTTCACAGAGATTGATAAGCAGTAACATACACTTTGAAAATTGCGAGCAACATTAATTTTTTTATTATAAGGCAACAAAATTTTCTTGCATTTGGTTGGTTAACGACTCGTTGATAGTAAGCCATATTTATGGATCCGCCATAAAAAGGAATGTCGCCTATATTTCTACCTCTGGCCTCCTAACTTTTGTTGTCCACACCAGTCTATTCTGTATTAATATTCTGGAAAAATGCTATTTTCCTTTCATTCTCAGACTTTATTTGTAATTAATTTTTTTCTTAGGGGTTGGTGGTAGGGGATTAATATCACCTGCTGCCCCGTATATCAATGCCGCGTTTTTTCATCTGAAGGCCATTTTAATGTTTTTATTGAGGATAGGGGGCGATCCAACCTGCTGCTATATTCACATTTTTGTAGATTTATGTTTTATTGTTAACCCTTTCCTTGATATTATGCATTTTTACGCGTGTGCGACCAGTGTAGATCCAGATCAGCTGGCACATCCGTGCCGTCTGATCTGGATCTGCATTGGTCGCATTTTGGTCAGAAATAACCTAATGAATCAAAAAGCGAACAGTTTTGATCCTGATCAGATGGCACGGATGTGCCGGCTGATCTGGATCTTAACTGTTCGCCCTAGCAATAAAGGTGTATCTATACAGGAAAGGGTTAATAAAGATACTTCTAGGATACTGTTGTATGACATGGTTATTATTTGCTAAAGGCAAAATTAAACTTGCGACAAGAAATCTTAAGAAACTGGCCAAAATCAAACCTGTACAATGAAATACAGCACACCAAGGGAACAACATTCTAGCGTTCAAAGTTACATCACACATAACACAATCGATACCTCAATACCTGTGTATCCCTCTAAAATGGGTAAAATCCTCTTACAAATGTTATTCAAAATTACTGCCAGAAAATAACAAGATAAACAATGCAGAAAATAATACCCACTGGAATAATCAAGATACATAAATTAAATCTGTTCCATTCATCAATCCTGCACATCTCCCTTTAAGGAAAGCTATGACACAGTTTCGATTTTTTTAACCCATAATTCCAACGCATAAATTTGGGGTGAAAGACATTCTATTTAAACTGTTTTAGTAGATAATATCTGTTCTGTACTGTTTTGGTAAGTGTTGATAATGCCGCAGACAGATTCCTAGTAGAAGCAGTTTTAAGGTTTCTCTATTCTGGATGTTCATGATAATTTTTGTGTCTTTTGACCAGTGAAAATGGACAGATGGAGGAATTGGACCGGACAGATGGGTGGAGAGACATTTTTGAATCATTCCCAAGTCTGCTAGTGTAAATGAATCTATGACATTTTTATCAAGCTCCTTACCTGTTATATCTTTGTTTGGCCATAAACCTGTCCAGTATATCATCAGGATCCGCCATTGACACATCATCTCCTGAAAAGAAGCACCAAATATTTACAGATGTTAAACTCTTTATTCCAGCTGGCACATCCATGAAGTCTGATCAGGATCCACAGAGGTCACTTTAGGGTCAGAAATAAACTAACAACTCTACAAGTGACAAGATCTACACTGGTCAAACATGCAATAAATCTAAATAAAACTGCCTAAAAATATACTTTTCTAAATGTAAGTTAAAGAAACTGAAAACAGCAAATTCAAGAACTCGTGACATTGTGATTAAACTGAAGAAACCACGAAATTTTAAGCCAATGAAAACTAATGGATTTACGGTAAACAAGATTAAACAGAAACCTGTGGTCATGTTGTTAAGTCTACGAAGCCTCTCTTCATTCTTTCTTTGTATTCTGTCTACATCGAGGCTGGCTTGTGATCCCATTCCATTGTTACTGGCAGGCTGAAAAATGCAAGAAAAAAATGTTGAAAACTGGAGCCTGAAATATGTACAAAGAACTAATGAAAAAATCTAGAGCCCTTAACATGTACAAAGAACTGACAAAAAGGTTGTTTCATATGTTGTTTTAATTGTTCTAATCTTTGTCTTCAGTAAACAGGAGGCACAGGATAAAACCTTCTAAGTGTGTGTTGTTGTGGAGGGTCTAGGGAGAGTTTGCAATGAAGTGAGTGAATGAAGACTCATGATGGCCCTAACATACTTGAAGACTCATGATGGCCCTAACATACTTGAAGACTCATGATGGCCCTAACATACTTGAAGACTCATGATGGCCCTAACATACTTGAAGACTCATGATGGCCCTAACATACTTTAAGACTCATGATGGCCCTAACATACTTGAAGACTCATGATGGCCCTAACATACTTGAAGACTAATGATGGCCCTAACATACTTGAAGACTAATGATGGCCCTAACATACTTGAAGACTCATGATGGCCCTAACATACGCTTTTGAATATCAATACTCACAAAATTTGCAAGCTCTAGCCAATCTGGATTAAATATAAAATTACAGAATTTAACAGAAAACCGTGTAAAAACCCATCAAGCAGGGATCCTGGGGAAACTTGAAGTCATGATTTGAATAATACCGTCATTGTTCGAATATAAGCCGCACTTATGTATAAGCCGCACCGCCACCAAACCTGATGGAACAAATCAAAATGGCTTATAAAGTATATATAAGCAGCCAAACCTGTGTATTAGCCGCACCCGAACTTTTTACCTCCGAATTCTGGGAAAAAAGTGCGGCTTATATTCAGACAATAATGGTACTAATAGAGAACATCAATACAGACATGCCCAGGAAGTTAAACATTCATCTAAAATAAAATTAAGACTGTTTGGATTTCATTCATACACAAATTTAATTGAATTGCATGCCTGGACAGAATCTAAGAACTAGAATAACTCGCTGCCAATGTCAGTAATTTGCATGAAATCAGTGAACATTATTAATGTTTACCCTTGGACTGAATCTATCCCTGCGCCGTGCTCTCGCCGAGTCATTTCGTGCCCCAGCCATGTCTTCAAAATCTTCCGGGAAGTGATTTACTCCCTCAACATCTACCATGAAAACAATACAAAAACAACATTAAAGGTAAGGTAGAGCAACATATATGATGTTGATGAACATTCTATACTGATCCAGATCAGCTGCCACATCCATTCTGTCTGATAGGATCTGCACTGTTAGCTTTTAGATTCATAAGGTTATTTCTGACAAGATGCAACATGTGTAGATCGTGATCAGACGGCAAGTCTGATGTGCCAACTGATCTGGATTTACACTGGTCGGACATACGTAAAAATGCCAATATGTGGAGTGAAGGGTTATCATTCTGTATGAGTTAGACAAGAACTGCCCCATGCCCTTAAATTTTTTTTAACCCTTTCCTCCATATATACGCATTTTTTCGCATGTGCACCCAGTGTAAATCCAGATCAGCCTCACATCGGTTCTGGCTGATCTGGATATACACTGGTCCATTTTGGTCAGAAATAACCTAATGAACCATAAAGCTAACAGTTTAGATCCTGATTAGACGGCACAGATGTGCCGGCTGATCTGGATCTAAACTTTTCACCCACGCAATAAAGTTGTGTCTATGGAGGAAAGGGTTAATGTTGTATCAATGCCCAAAAAACTGATGAAGGCAATTTTATATGCAGATAATTGCAGGAAAGTAGTGTTAGAGTTCAAAACCCAATGTAAAGCAAGCAGTTGTCATTCTGCAACAATATTTTCCAGCTCTTTACATTACAGTTAACAACACAATATAGAAAATGTCAAGTACAACAACTTAGAAAGCAAAAGGTGTGAAATCATCAGGAATTTAAGGCCACAATGGATTAAAATTACATGAAATTGTACGTAAACATATTTTGGAAAATTAGAAAACCATGAGTTTAAGAAGTCACATCAGATTATAGTTACTGTTAAATCATTTTATTTTGTGTGGGTTTAATTTTCGCGTATTTCGCGCTACGGCAAGAGTGCAAAATTCAACCCCAGCAAATTAAACCATTTACAATGTTTCTATACAGGAAAATACAGTTGTTCGAAATTATGCCCCCGCGAATTTGATATTTACGGGTTTTGCATGAAATTTCATCCCTGTGAAATTAAATGATACTACTGTACATTAAATTGTATGTAAACATATTTATGGAAAATTAAAAGCCATGAATTTAAGAATCCACAAAAATCTGTTTTACCAAAAACAATGAAATTTTATGTCCAGGAAAAAAATGCATTAAAAAACTGACAAATTTCTCTGGAAGCCACGATGTTTACAACAGAGCAGATTCTTATTTCAAAAACTGATTGATTTTTACTAAAACCTTTCCTCCAAATATATGCCTTCATGGCATGGGCAAACAGCGTAGATCCAGATCAGTTGGCACATCCATGCTGTCTGATTGGGATCTGCACTGCTCACTATTTGGCTAGAAATACCCCCCCAAAAAATCTAAATGGAAACAGTGTAGATCCTGATCTAATGGCACAAATTTGCTGGCTGATCTGAATCAACACAGGTCACAAGCGCATAAAAAGGCTTATATATGGAGGAAAGGGTTAAAATTATTTCTTGCATAATTCTGCTGTAATATATTGTCTAATCAAAAATATATGCACATTTAAATCTACATAAAATTATTATAGATGCCATGATTTGGTTCAATCACTCAAAATTCAATTCTGTTACAGGCAATTTGATTCACAATGAAAATCACGTCATACAACTCTTATTTTTACCCTTTTTTTTGTACAAGCTCCATGTTTAAAATGGTTTCAAAATCAGAAGTAAGTGGATATTAGACATACTGAAGCGGTGCAATAAAAGGCGCTATATGATTTTTAATTTGTGACACATTGTTAAAATTTAAAGCGCTAACTAGTTTTATTATTTGTAAAAATGGTGTTGAACCACAAGCCAAGTGAATTGAGCCACCCACAACCATGCCCTCTGATCTAGATCTACACTGGTCGCCTCTTGGTCAGAAATAACTCAAATTTATATAAAAGCAAAACAGTGAAGATCCTGATTAGATGGGACTGATGTGTAAAAAGAAATCTGGAAACAAGGTATAAGAAAGTATGTCATGGGAACAAAATAATCGTAGAACACCTAATGTTACCTAAAGAGCTCCATAGTTTGAGCAAACTACTTTTTTTAAATATGCTTGTTATATTAATCTAAGTGCCACCCTTAAAAGACAAATATCAAGGCAAATCTTTGTATGTTTGGAGTAAAAACAGAGAAATATTGTGGTATCATTTAATTAAGCGGAGAATAAATTTCACCCAAAAGGCATAAATGCCATTTTTCGTGCATGGATAAATTCACACGCTTGTATTTTTCCAATAAGACTATACTTTCAATGGGTTGATTTTACTAGTCTTTGGTTTCAAGCAATATCAGTACGCGAAATATGCAAAAATTAAACCACCGCAAAATAAAATGATACCACAGTATATTGAGTAAACAAACAGAAGCAAACAAACCTATAAATGCACTGTTTGATGCTAACTGGGACCTTGCACTAACGTTTCCGCGTCCCCGAGCAAAACTCAAGTTTGAAGGTGTAGGGTCATAGACATCTGTTAACAAGAAGTGCACATGGTTAGTCTAAGTACACAGCTGATAGTATCGCATTAATTTATACTAATTTATACTAATTTATACTAACCCTTTACTCCATATATATGGGTTTTAACGCATGTGCAAGCAGTGTAGATCCAGATCAGCCGGAATATACATGGCATCTGATCAATATCTATACTGTTTGAATCTTGTTCAGAAATAACCTAATGAATCACAAAGCGAACAGTTTAGATCCTGGTCTGACAGCAAGTATGGCAAGGATGAGCCAAGATCTGATGGCATGTATGTGCCAGCTGATCTGGATCTACAATGTTTGCCCATTCTGAGGTGTCTATGGAGTAAAAGGTTAATTTATATTAAATCTGACATATATGCTAAGCTTAACTATATACTTTCATATTAAAAATCCTAGAAACTAAAATATTAATAAATAAATGCAGAATCGCTTACTAACTTAAAAATAATTTAAACAAATTAGCTTTATACTGGAACATGCTAGACACCAGTAAAGAAAACTTTCAGTGCCCATTAATAAGCATTTTGCGTACTAGATGTCAACCCTTTACTTCATAAATATGCCTATTATTGCATTCGCAACATTGTAGATCCAGATGAGTTGGCACTTCTATACCATCTGATCAGGATTTATACTGTTTGCTTTTACATTCACTAGAATATTTCTGATCAAAGCACAAGAAGTGCAGATCCAGATCAGTCAGCATGGATCACACACTCTATAAAACTTGCATACATATAGTAAAGGGTTAACCCATTACGCAATATAGATGCATTTTTACACATGTTCGACCAGTGTAGATCCAGATCAGCCGGCACATCATGCCATCTGATCAGGATCTGCACTGGTCGCAGTTTGGTCAGAGATAACCTTAAAAATAAAAAAGGGAATAGTTTAGATCCTGATCAGACGGCACGGATGTGCCAGCAAATCTGGATCTAAACTGTTCACCCTAGCAATTAAGGTGTATCCATGGAGGAAATGGTTAAAGGAAAGAATGCAACTAACTGTTTCACAAATTCCCCACAGTATCAGCTGTATACATGCATAAAGCTGTGTGTGCTGATAAACATTTCTTATACTGAGACACATCGTGAACTACTGTATGGAAAACTTGGCCCAAGATCATAAAACTAAATCTGGAAACCAGTCTCAAGTATCAAGCATCTGATTGGCTGAAATGGTAACTGGTTGCCATTTCAGCCAATAAGATGGTTGAGACTTGAGACTGATCTCCAATTTAAGTTTATTGATCTTGGGCCCTGCTGGTGCTGAGAATCAAGCAACAAACAGCAACTACATTGTATTTGAAAGGCACTTGCAGAACAAGTGTAACTCAAGCTACAGTCTATCATAATTTTTTTTTACCCATACCATTTAAGGAATCATTTTCTTCCTCTATCATTTTCTTCCCCTATCATTTACGGTAACATTTTCTTCCTCTATCATTTAAGGAATCATTTTCTTCCCCTATCATTTACGGTAACATTTTCTTCCTCTATCATTTAAGGTATTATTTTCTTCCCCTATCATTTACGGTAACATTTTCTTCCTCTATCATTTAAGGTATCATTTTCCTCCCCTATCATTTACAGTATCATAATCTGCCCCATTATGATTATCTCCCCTACCAAACTCTTACATAAACAAGGACATGTACTTTATTTTTGGAAATCCATTGGGTTGAATGAAAGATTTAGAGAAAAAGGGGTTTGTTTAGGGCATTTTCGGGTTATTTACACATTAATTTCCAATTTTCTGACAAAATTCCCAATAAAAACTTCATAATGCTGCTCCTAACAGGGGTTGGAGCAAACACACTGAACCACCTCTGTATCTGCCCCCAATCCAGTATTCTGGTCCAGCAGTTGGTAACATAATATAAGTGAACAGCACTAAATTGTTCTTAATTAGATTTCCCTTGCAATAAACTTAACTTGTCTCAATTTAATGAATAAAATAAATTTTAATGTACCCCAGTAAATATCCTGTTCATAAAAGGTTAGTAAAACTGCAATGTCATGACTTCGTTAATTTAATGAATCATCTGTTCACAAAAATGTTTTTGTTAATTTAAGTGTGAAAAACAGTAAAGCAAATTGAATTCAGATTTAGGAAATTAAAGTTTAATGCAATGCTTGAAATAATTATATTTATCTTATTTACATAAACCTACAGATTGCAAAACTGAGAAACCTTTCTGGATCTGGATCTACGCTGTTCACCTATGCAATAAAGGTGTATCTATAGAGGAAAGGGTTAACCCTTCACTTGATATATGTGGCGCGTCACGGGAAAAGGTACCTTCGGACAGTTGACGTCAACATCTAAATGACGTCATAAATTTGTGCTGACGACATTATATAAATATCACATCCCACTGGGGGAAACAGTACGAAATGTTAACCCGAGAGAAGTAATGTCAACCGAGGCGTTAGCCGAGGTTGACATTACCTTCTCCAGGGTTAACATTTCGTACTGTTTCCCCCAATGGGATGTGATATTTATTTTATTACACCGAACATTTGTTTTTTTAGAGATCTTGACTATGACCAAATTTCGTTTGGGAACAAAATCAAGCGCCGGAAGTCCAAAATCAATAATGCTCAATAAGCGGCTACAAATAATGATCAAAATGCGTTTATCTCCCTTGGTCAATTACGCATGCGTAGAAGTTAATTTGTAATCGGATTTCCAAGATATTTATTTTTAGATCCACGCGAGGGTGACATGATGCTGTCGCATATGTGACAGTAGCGATTATCTCCCTGTGACGTCAAATTACACTATATAGTAAACTAATCACGTGAGGTGTAATAATTCATTTTATTGCATTTCGCAGTAAAAATACCATTTTATTGTCAAAATGTGTAACAAAATCACATTTTAGTTATAAGAAATTGATTTATACATGTAAGTTCTTTCTAAATTTAGTAAAAACTAAAATATCACAAACAATGACCGAAGGTACCTTTTCCCGTGACGTGCCTCATATATTATTACATGAGCAAACAGTGAAGATCTAGATCAGCCAGCACATCCATGCCATCTGATCATGATATACACTGTTAGTTTTTTTTTTGTCAAAAATAACCTCATGAATCAAAAGCTAACAGTGTAGATCCTGCTCAGTGAGCACAGATGTGCCAGCTATTCTAGATCTGCACTATTTGCGAATGGGATAACAGCCATATCCCACGGAATAAAGGGCTAGGACTGTGACCCCCACCATTGCATAAAAGCAGTGGAAGATGTTTTCTAGTACCCGTGCATTGGCATATCCCAACAGCCAAAGTGCAACCCAAACAGAAAAAGCGAGAATACATAATCTATTCGAACCTCTGATCACATATGGAATACGTGGCTCATAGCTTTCCTCTTTCAAAAAATAACGTACAAAATGGTTGATATCAAACTGATTAACCCTTTATACCATATACAGGTTATATCGTATATGTGTCGATCCAGATCAGCTGGCACACCTGTGCCATCTAATCAAGATCTACACAGTTCACTTTTTGATTCAATACGTTATTTTTTACCAATAAGTGAACAGATAGATCCAGATCAGAGAACACGGAAGTGCCAGCTGATCTGGATCTACATGGTTTTCACATGTGATTAAACCTGTATATAGCAAATAAATGGTAGCCTCATATATCAAATTTCTAAAAGCCATGATCTGAGTTATTTTAAAGATGATCGAAAATGAATAGCAATGCAAATATTTGCAAGTGACTTTAAAATGGATTATAATAATATTTAAATAAAAAAGAAAAGATAAATATACCACTAAGATCTTTAATACATTTTCAGTTTGTCTCAAAACACATATCAAATTAGTGGGAATGTAGAATATTAATTCCACATATTTTTTTAATCTAATGATCTGATGTATAAAAAACCTATCATAAAATAGATATATATATATTGTGCATTAACATACCACTTAGAATGCTGTTCTCCGATTTCTCCCTTTTTCCTTCATTAACTGTGTTAAAGCAGGAAAACTTTAAATCACTAAAAAAGCTCTCGGTACATAACCATTTATTTCATAGTGGTTTTATTGCATGCGAGAACTTCCATGCCGTGATGATCTGCACTGTTCTCTTTCAATTTTATTACTGGTTATAAAAAGATGCAACCAGTGTATGTAGATCCAGATCAGATAGCATGGAAGAGCCGGCCAATCTGGATCTACACTCAGGTTGCACACGCAATAAAACCTGTATATATGGTGTAAAGGGCTAAAGTTTCTGCCTGATGCATTCAAGAAATCAGAATAAAGACTGTACATATAGTGCTGTAGTTCACTTTTTTTCTACAAGTTTGTCTCTACTTCCTGATCATTACTAGAAATGTGCATATCTATTAAAACCAACCATCAGAAACCCAAGGGTAAGTTCTATTCTGTTAATATCCATTCATCACAGTTAGGCAAATCAGTAGCTGTTTCGACAAATGAATACTCTTCAGTTGGAGGAAGAAAAAAAGGCGAGATTGTAAACAAGGTAACCATGGCAACCGTGCATGTATTAATTCTGCCTGTATGTGATCCATGATTATTTTTCTTACACATTTTAGTTCCTTAGCAAGAATTTATCATAATCCCATTTTAAAAGCAGTATTTTTCATGAAATTACTAACGCTTCTTGCTATTTTCTGATAATGTTTAAAGTGGTTTGAAAGC
The DNA here is from genome assembly GCA_038501625.1 of Corbicula japonica. Lineage (NCBI taxonomy): Eukaryota > Metazoa > Mollusca > Bivalvia > Venerida > Cyrenidae > Corbicula > Corbicula japonica. The sequence continues at coordinate 172,561 of JAZAYU010000012.1, read as the reverse complement.
AGAAAGTTGATTGGATGGAAGATTCCCTACATCATAGTGAACCAATTGGATTGAAGAGTTTCATAGTCAACAAAATGACATTTTACCTACTAATTTGCCCACTGGTTATGAATGAAGAGTAACATAATAGAATCAACTATGGGTTTCCGACAATGTTGAAACCTGACACTTTATAACTTTGAATAACTAAGAGATACATGAACGAAATCAAAATTTTTGCACCCTGCCATAAAAACTAATGGCCAAGACACTTGTTTCATGCATTAAAAATATTAAAACTCACAGTTAAGTTCACAACACATTCAATTTTTTTTACTAAACACAATTCACCTAGCATGTCTGTCGGATTCCAAGAAAATAGGTAATACATGCAGTGTCAGCTTTCTTTTTTGTTGAGCATACATCAATTTCTTAGTCAAGTACAACATTGGCAGTGAATGTTATATATATATTGGCAGTATATTTCTTTAATAGATCTACATTTTTACATACTTTTCACGTAAAGTGGAGCACTAGTAGGCCTAAAGGCTGAATAACAAAGTTTATTTTTAAGTCAGCACTTAACATCAGTACATCAACATTGACTTTTTAATATTTCTTAAAGCTCATATAAAAATTTTATAATAAGACTTCCTTCAAATTGGTAACATGAGATTAGGACAAATAACTTCTTTAAAATCTAATATATTTTTCTTAAATATTACAATTAACCTTTCAATTAATGTTAAAAAAAAGGAAAAATTTATTAAACAGTGCAGAGCAAAAGATAGAGAAACACCATTAATTGATAAAGAACAAATAGGGAAACAACATAAAGTGACAAAGAACAAATAGGGAAACAACATAAAGTGACAAAGAACAAATAGGGAAACAACATAAAGTAACAAAGAACAATAGGGAAACAACATAGTGACAAAGAACAAAAAGGGAAACAACATAAAGTGACAAAGAACAGATAGGGAAACAACATGAAGAGACAAAGAACGGATAGGGAAACAACATGAAGTGACAGGTAAAACAACATTAAGTGACAAAAAAAAAGAACGTAATGAATCTTAAAGTGAATAGTGTAGATCCTGATCAGATGGCACAGATGTGCTGGCTGATCTGGATCTTCACTGTTGGCCCAAGCAAGCAAAGGCATACAAGGGCCCAAGATCATAAAACTAAATCAGGAGACCAGTCTCAAATCTCTAGCATATGACTGGCTGAAATGATGACTGGTCACCATTTCAGCCAATCAGATGCTTGAGTTTTTTTGACTGGTCTCAAATCTCAGTTTTATGATCTTGGGCCCTGGTTCATTAGTTGATAAGTAACTGCTATAAGTTTTAAGCTACAAAAGAAAGGGACACACAGGGCTTTCTTAAGGTCTAAGAGAAGGCAGGGAAACTTACTAACGTCGTGGAGAACATTACAATTACAACATAATGGGAAACCGAGGGCTTTAGGATCTATGACAAAAAAAGGGAAAACCTACAGATAGACGTCTTGGTGGACATTTAAGCTAAATAACAAAGAGACAACAGAAACGGAAACTGAAATTTACGATCTTTGACAAGGAAAACCTACAGATGGATGCCTATGAAATTTAAGCTCAACAAAGCGCTTTCAGCAACAAGAGAATTTACAGAGACTTACTTCTGTCTCGCAGGGCTTTGAGTTGTTCTTCTTGCTGACGGAGCATGGCATCTTGCTGAGCTTCTAATGTCGTGTTGGTTACTGGAGCTTCTGGGAACATGCTGCGGAACGCTCGACGAGAGTCAGTGTCCGCTACAGAAAATAAATTCATAATGAACAAGAAGTGTCCATGTAATACAAAAAGCCATATTTCAATACCTGCAATAATTATTATTTAAATAATTTTTTACATGTTTGTGTGATTTAATTTATTATCAATAATAAATTTATTAAGTTACAATAATTGATTCTGTTGATGCACTGTAGACATTTGGGGGAGGTTTGAAAAACAATCTCAGACTCTTTAACCTTCTAATGGATTACATTCCATGTGCAATCAGTGTCGATCCAGATCAGCCAGCACAAAAGAAAACATCTCCATTGTATGGGATAAAAACCATAACCATGAAGTAAAATGTTAACCCGTTCCTGTATAGATACACCTTTATTGCTAGGGCGAACAGTTTAGATCCAGATCAGCCGGCAAATCCAAGCCATCTGATCAGGATCTAAACTGTTCCCTTTGTGATTCATCCGGTTATTTATGACCAAAATCTGACCAGTGCAGATCCTGATCAGACCACACGTATGTGCCGGCTGATCTGGATCTACACTGGTCGCACATGAGTAAACAATGCGTATATATCAAGTAAAATGTTAATATCTTCATTTGCTTACCTTTAAATTTGAGTTCATTGAATTGCTGGATATTTCTTGCGTTTGCCATGTCGGACGTCTGAGCACGGGGAGGTGGAAGGGATGCATTCTTGTTCATGGCGTTCTCGAAAATCAACTTGTTTCTGAAGTGTAGAAGAAAAATACACAAAATATAAATAATACATAAGATATTGGTGCGAGATGTGGTCGAACACTCGTTAAAACGAATATACAGGCGCGTAGGAGCCATTTGAACATTGGGGCCGCGGAGGAGATGATTTTGGCTTCATAATAATATCATTGATATGTCGGTTTAATAAGTTTCTTATACAATTATATGTAGTCATTGGTGTATTTGCTAAACGATTTTCAGGTAAAATCGATGATTTTATGGCACGATTTTACTGTTTGTGGCATCGCATAATCTCCAAAGAACCCAGTCTTCGCCGTCGGAGCCGCAACTTGCCGAAATATTGGGGCCGCGGCCCCTGCGGCCCCTGCTCCTATGCGCCTGATATATGGAGTTAAGGTTTAATTCATATTTCTTTATTTTTGTATTGTTACTTCACATATATTTACCTAAGCAACATGTCTGTATGACTCGGAGTAATTACCTCGTAGAGGTTGCTTTTTGAATTGCTAATTGTAAGTTAACGCTTTCCTCCATAGATACACCTTAATTGCTAGGGTGAACAGTTGAGATCCAGATCAGCCGGCACATCTGTGCCATCTGATCAGAATCTAAACTGTTCGCTTTTTATCATTAGGTTATTTCTGACCAAAATGCGACCAGTGCAGATCCTGATCAAGTAGCACAGATGTGCCGGCTGACCTGGGTCTATACTGGCCACACATGCGTAAAAACGCATATAAATGGAGAAAAGGGTTAACAAAATACAAAAAAAGATTTTTACACAACCTACTTTATGTTCAGTATATCAAATTTCTTTTTGCAAGCATTTCATATTCATATAAATATTTCATGAATAAACAAAAGCTTACGGTGGAGGTCTTTGAATTGTCCTTGGATCAAACACATCTGGCTCATTCTGTAAAAACAAGTACATATCAGCCTGACTTTCCTCCATAGACACACCTTTATTGCATAGGCGAATAGTGTAGATCCAGATCAGCCGGCACATCCATGCAGTCTGATCTGGATACGCACTGTTCGCTTTTTGATTTCTTAGATTATTTCTGACCAAAATGTGACCAGTGCAGATCCTGATCAGATGGCAAGGATGTGCCGGCTGATCTGGATCTACACTGGTCGCACATGTGTAAAAATGCGTATATATGGAGGAGAGAGTTTAACTATCATCAGTCCAGCAGACTGGATTCACTTCAAATGATTCACAAAGCAAACTAGTGTGCAGTATCAGTTTTACTGATCTGCCATGAAAATATATATACATCCATACTGTAGAATAACTGTTTTATTTACATGCTACTTTTTATTGTGAATTTTTTGGTGACTCTTCGTTTGGGATGGATCAAAATTGTACTGTTTATTGGTGTAAATATTGAGTTGCACTCAACCCAGGGCTAGGCGGCGTGGGCAGTAATATGCATTTGCATTAATGCCCATGAACAGGCTCAATCAAACCGAGCCTGCAATTTTTTCATGTCGTGTTCCGTGGCTTTCAAAGTTCCCTTCTTATCTATTATAACATAAAGCCTATTACTTGGGCTGCACAAATTAATGTAATTATTGCAATAATGACATCATTTACATATATAGCTTGGCCTCCTTGTATGTTATACCTTGCTGTTTTCAAGGGCATTCTCCACACGTCTTCTTTCACTCTGCAATTGTTTTCTCATGGAAGCCAGCTGTGTGAGAACATCTGAACCTGAAATATTACAAAATACACTTAACCCTTTCCTCCACAGACACACCTTTATTGCGTGGGCAAACAGTTTAGATCCAGATCATCCAGCACAGATGTGCCATCTGATCAGGATCTCCACTGGTCGCATTTTGGTAAGAAATAACCTAAAGAATTAAAAAGCGAACAGTTTAGATCCTGATCAGACGGCACAGATGTGCCAGCTGATCTGGATCTAAACTGTTCGCCCACCCAAAACAGGTTTGTTTATGGAAAGGGTTAATAATATCTTGTCGACTGAGACCAAACCTAAACATGTTGTGCCAACTGTGCAGGAAAAAATCTTTTCTTTACAATCAACTACACATCCTGTTTGAACATCTGTGCAAGTTTGAAAGAAATCCGCCAGATAGTTATTGGGGAGTTGATGCCACAAGATTAGGGGCACGTATGGACGGACGGACGAGTGCAACTCTACGTGCCTCCCACTTTGTGGTGACATAAAAAAATCATTATCTAATACATGTTAACTTTGTTGGAATCTGTATCATATTGTCTGATGTCTGGGTACATATTATAAAACACCCCTCATTCTCTTTGAAGTTGTTAGCGAAAATAAGCTCTAAGAATTTAATCATACTGGATAATTAACCACTGTGAAAACAACATAACCATAATTGTTAAATGGTTTATTCGTAAAGAAAATTTCATGTTCACTGTTAACACAGATCACTGAATAATGTAGAGTACAGTTAAATCCCTTATTAAAACCACCTTTAAATTAAGACCACCTCAATAATATGGCCACTATTCCAATGTCCAATTTAGGCCACTATTCCAATGTCCGATTAAGGCCACTATTCCAATGTCCGATTTAGGCCACTATTCCAATGTACGATTTAGGCCACTATTCCAATGTATGATTTAGGCCACTATTCCAATGTCCGATTTAGGCCACTATTATAATGTCAGATTTAGGCCACTATTCCAATGTTCCATTTTACAGTTTTGCACTATTTTCTACAGCAGAAAGAGACCAACACATTATTAAAACAACTTTTACCCAGTTCTAAAAGTGGTCTTAATAGCAGGGATTCACTTTTATATACTTACTGTTTGGTCTGTTAACTGATGGACCAGGGGCAGGGGATGGCTGCAATATACAAACAGATAATCATTTATGCTGTTCTTAATCAATGTTACATTTTTAAAATAGATAAAATTGTATTGTTCTCCAATATGTGCATAAATAGAGGAAAATGTGTTTTGGTCTATGCCATGTTCAAGTGAGATAAATGGTTTGGAGTGTTTTAAAAACCAGCTATGGGTGAAAACAAAGTAGATTACTAACAAACAGCGCAGTGCACTGGGCTGTTGATTTGTGCAGTGCACTGCGCTGCTAACTAACAACAGCAATGCACTGCACTAAACAACAGCACCGTGCATGGCACTCACCAACAGCAAAGTGCACTGCACTCACCAACAGCACTGTGAAACGCACAAACCAACCGCACAGTGCACTGCACTCACAAACAGCACAGTGCACTGCATTCACCATCAGCAAAGTGCTCTGCACCCACCAACAGCACAGTGCACTGGACTCACCATCAGCAAAGTGCACTACACTCACCATCAGCAAAATGCACTGCACTAACAAACAGCATGCACAATACACTGCACCAACCAAAGGAGGTAACTGCACTAACCAACAGCTCAGTGCACTAAACTATAGTTCAGCACAGTACTATGCTCTACCCATTAACAGTGTACAGCACTAACTAACATCACAGTTCGCTGTTCTAGCAAGTTCTATATTTATATATTATACTTTCTACTAATCAAAGCCATTGATTCTACGTAAGCAAACTAGTTCATATCCATATAAATAGCGATTCCATCAAGGGTTAACAAATGTGTAAAACCCCCATTATATCCATATAAAATAGTGATTCCATGTTTAATCAACTTATACAAATTTGACCAACAATTTGATTTTCACAACACTGGTAAAAAGTGTTGACAAACTGCAAATTCAAACAAAAAGAGTCAGTACTGATTGAATAAAGCACAGCAGTTTATAACAGAGTAATCTTTAAGTTATTTTCTCAGACTTAAAATTATGTAATGATGGTCATGGTTATGGAGTGCAACTGGAACAGACCATTGAAAAACATGGTCTAGTTGGTGAAATGGAACACACCTCTATATTGATGCCCCTGAACACACCATTGAAAATGGTCATTTTGGTGCATAGGAACATACCATTGAATTAATTCAATGGAACACACCACTGAATTGATTCAATGGAACAAAATATAGAATTGATGCATTGGAACACACCATTGAATTGATTCAATGGAATAAAATATAGAATTGATGCATTGGACCACACCATTGAATTGATTCAATGGAATAAAATACAGAATTGATGCATTGGAACACACTATTGAATTGATTCAGTGGAATAAATACAGAATTAATGCATTGGAACACACCATTGAATTGATTCAATGGAATAAAATACAAAATTGATGCATTGGAACACACCACTGAATTGATTAAGTGGAACACATACAGAATTGATGCATTGGAACACACCACTGAATTGATTAAATGGAAAACACAACTGAATTGATTCAATTGAACAAAGTACAGAATTGATGAATTGGAACACACTACTAAATTGATTCAATGGATTAAAGTACTGAATTGATGCATTGGAACACACCATTGAGTGACATTTTCTAGTTGGTTTATTGGAACACATCACTTAACTGATTGAATGGAACAAAATACTGAATTGATGCATTGGAACACACCACTCAATGACATTTCCTAGTTGGTTTATAAGAACACACCATTGAAATGATTCAATGGAACAAAATGCTGAATTGATGTGTTGGAACACACCATTGAGTGACATTTTCTAGTTGGTTTATTAGAACACACCACTGAATTGATTTAATGGAACAAAATAATGAATTGATGCATTGGAACACACCATTGAGTGACATTTTCAAGTTGGTTTATTAGAAAACACCACTGAATTGATTCAATGGAACAAAATTCTGAATTGATGCATTGGAACACACCATTGAGTGACATTTTCTAATTGGTTTATTCGAACACACCACTGAATAGATTCAATGTAACAAAATAATGAATTGATGCATAGGAACACACCATTGAATGACATTTTCTAGTTGGTTTATTGGAACACACCACTGCATTTTAACATGGAACACACCACTGAACATAATAGTTTTATTGGAAGGACAACAGTTAGTCAAAGATAAATGAACGATGAGAACCTGGTCCCAAGGTTATAAAACTAAGCATAGAAACCAGCCTCAAATCTCAAGCATCTGATTGGCTGAAATGGCGACCAGTCGCCATTGCAGCCAATCAGATGCTTGAGATTTGAGCCTGGTTTCTATGCTCACTGACCAAGCCATTATGATCTGGAGTACTAGACAGTTGACAGATACCCGAGAGCACCGTACAGACATGTGTACAAAATACCTGATTTCTCTGTGGTGTAGATCTGTTAGAGGCAGCCGAGTCACGACCTTTACGGATTGGAGGGGATTGGCCACGCTGATCATTGCTCTGAAGTGTTAGATAGTTAGTCATGTGATCATATGTAAAATACATGTGATACAGTGCATATATATACGACACAGTGCATATAAGAATTATGTTAATTGCATACTAATTACGTGACTAAACTTAACTTTAATTAATTACATAACTAAAACAAGAGATTGGATGTCCCTAGTCTGCTCATCTGATAAAACACTCACATGGTCTAATTAAAAATCATTTCTAGGTATTAACCTGTTACTCCATGGATACATCTTTGATCACATAGGCTTACACTGTAGATCCAAATCAGCCGGCACATACATGCCTTCTGATCAGGATTTACACTGTTTGGCTTTTGATTAATAAGGTTATTTCTCATGAAGAAGCATAGATCTTGATCAGATTGCACAGGTGTGCCAGCTGATCCGGATCTAAACTGTTTGCACATGCAATAAAACCCATATATATGGAACAAAGGGTTAAAGGAAAAGACTGCCTATGGTTATTCCTGACATTTAACAATCAATTTCCAATGTTTATCAGAATCATCACAGTATTAACCCTTTCGCTGCCAACGTCGAAAACCCAAATTGACGTCATCAGTGCCAAAAGCTTTTTACCACATAAACAAATACCAATGCCAAAGTCAGAATGAGGTTGGTTATTTATAGATATATCGACGTAATTACTATGTTTACATGTGAAAACAAAAGCAATAACATTATTGGTCAATATTTCAATGATCTGCCTACGTCAGCATAAAAACCCCCTTTGCATGCTGGTCTATATTATAGAAATGGCAAAAGCCGTATTGATGGCAAATATGCCGAAAATAATAGGGATGGCATATGTCGTCCTTATGGCAGTGAAAGGGTTAAACTAACATACTTGTCTATTTCTGAAATAAGAAGGCATTAGATCATTTTTGCACTAAGTCGACTGTCTATTTCTGCTAAATCGGCAAGCACTATTTCCTATTTTTATACCTGAATAATTGTGTAATATTTATGCTCAGTCGTAGAGTACCCAGGCTGTAAAGAATATATCAATGCCAAATTTAATGAACACAAAACAAACACTAAGCATTACAAGTGAACGAGAAGGTAACAATGCTCACCCAGGTAGAAACACTTAACTTATAAAAATTGGTGTTTCATTTTAATCTCGGGTTTGAACAGTGATCTTTTAGACAAGTTCTCAGTTTTTTTCCAAAATAGGAACCAGTAGTGATATGACACCTTTTAAATTTTCAGTTTAACTTTATGATTTTGAGCTATTAGTGAAAGTAAGTTATCCAATTAGTCCAAATATCTATAAATATGAAAGTAAATTTATGGCTTTATGCGTAAAATCAATACAACTACCGTTCAAATAAAAATTGTTTCCTCGCTGTGACTGCAGTTTTTATTTTTAACACTTCTTCCAAAGAGGATAGTATAGTTTTCTACATTTATGAAAATGTCTTAAACCTTTCCTCCATAAATACGTCTTAAAAGTTTAAGGCATGTGCAACCAGTGTAGATCCTGATCAGCCGGCATTCTTGCCATCTGATCAGGATCTGCACTGGTCGCTTTTGGTCAGAGATAACCTAACAATTCATAAAGCAAACAGTGCAGATCCTGATCAGATTGCACGGATGTGTCGGCAGATCGGATCTAAACTGTTCGCCCTTGCAATTGAGGTGTATCTATGGAGGAAAGGGTTACGTTATGTTCATACTGTAAGAAAACTGAAGATCTGTAGGTAAGAATAATGGATTCAAATTGACATTTTATCAAAACGTGAGGGAACTTGGGTTCAAAGCTTCAAAAACATGTTTCTAGAAATCTCTATTTATAAAATAAGCTTTGTATTGCAAGAAATAAGAACATATTCATAAACCTTTTTAGAGCAAAACAAAATTAAAAAGTAGAAAATAAGAAGTTTTTCATATTATGAAAAAAATATTTCCGGGAATTGAACTCGGATACATGCTGTACAACAGAATACATACTTCATCATAAAGGCTCTGGTACAGCAGTTGCTTTATTGTTGTGATGTAAAATAAAGACAATGCCACAAAACAAAACATATATGTAAACGACAAAAACATCAATGTACATATATAAGACTTTTTCAGTGGAGAATCAGTGAAAGTGAAATAATGAAGTTAGTATTTGAGCAATGTGTTGAGAAAATGAGTTCAGTCAGTTAAATTTTTCATCACAGTGACACAGTACAAAAATATACTTAAATATTAATTGCTTTTTTTCAAATAGAAAAAAGGAAGTTATTTCCCCACTTTTATTTTTATTTCAGTAACAAATGTGGAAAATACCAAAAACTTACGAATAATACAGTGGAAATAATGACAGTAACCCACTTCTTAACCTTTTCCTCTATAGATAAACCTTAAATACCAGGGCGAACAGTTTAGATCCAGATCAGCCGGCACATCTATGCCATCAGATCAGGATCTAACCTGTTCGCTTTTTGATTTGTTAAGTTATTTCTGACCAAAATGCGACAAGTGCAGATCCTGATCAGACAGCACAGATGTGGCGGCTGATCTGGATCTACACTGGTCGCACAGGTGTAAAAGGTGTATATCTGGAGGAAAGTGTTAAAGTGTGAGACTGCTGTTGTATTTTGAAACTTAATCGAACCAGTGAACCGACAATATCAAGATATCAACACTGGAATTTTCATAGGCTTCGTAAGTTTATTTTGTTAAGTTTTGTTTTTCAGTGGGGAGGTGGGCAGGGGGGGGGGGGGTCCTAAAGTAATAATCAGCATGACTGACATGTTCAACTAAAATGACTAAAATGAAATAAAATCTGCAATGCTCCATTATTAAACTCAGTTTTTCAACACATGGCTTATTCGTGGGTACATGAAATTGCTACATACAATAAATGAAAGCAGCATACTAACACAAACAGTCACATAAATAAGGCTCCCAGTAATATGTACATACACAAGCTCAGAAAAAGGTAACAAAAAAGGTGAAAAAATATTTTGGCCCATAACTTGCAAGCTCAGAAAAGGGGGAACAAACAAAAATCTGTGGTCCAAACAATTTTTACTTACAGATTCCAATTTAACCTGTTCCTCCATATATACGCATTTTTAGGCATGTGCGACCAGTGTAGATCCAGACCAGCCAGTACATCCGTGCTGACTTATCAGGATCTGCACTGGTCGCATTTTGGTCAGAAATAACCTCATGAATCAAATAGCGAACAGTTTAGATCCTGATCAAACGGCACTGATGTGCCAGCTGATCTTGATCTAAACTGTTCGCCCATGCAATAAAGGTGTATCTATGGAGGAAAGGGAAAGCATTTTGTTGTTAAAATACAATTTATTGTCAAAATGTAAAGAAAAATCACTTTTCTAGTTACGTGAAAGAAACAGATCATTGTTGTAATTTCTTTCAAAATAGCGGAACAAACTTAATGTTAAAAAATATTACCCAAGGTACATTTTCCCTGTGATGTGCCCCAAATAAGATTCTACAAAATAAATAGTCAGTAGATCCTTTTTAAACAATCCCCAGAAGACAGGGCCACTGAAAAGATCGTGAATTTTGGGGCCAATTCCATGTAAAAATACAAACAGATAGAAGAGAGATCCTAGATGGAAAGGTAACCACAGCAACAAGAATACCTTGGCTTTCACTGTAGGTATGGGGGGAGATTTAATTCTGTCACTGGCGTCTGCTTCCCTCTGTAAATATCAAACATTAACTGGCAGGTTAAATCCTTTACTGCATATACATGACTTAAATCATATGGGCAAACAGTGTACATCAAGATCAGTCGATACATCTGTGACATCTGATCTGGATCTAAAGTTTTGCTACTTTATCAGAAATAACCTAATGGGTATAAAAGTGAACCGTGTCGACATGATCAGATCTGATGTCAATGATGTGCCCGCTGATCTGAAACGTACACTGGTTGCACAGGTAATAGTCCCATATATATGAAGTAAAAGGATACAGTACACTAAACATTGTAACAAGAAGGCCCAAGTGGTCCATACTCTGAAACCTGTATCAATGCTTAATTTGGCTATCAATTGTTCATAAAACAAAAGCTGCTTAGCCTGAAAATTGTTGCCTCTGATTTAAACTTCAATAATTGAGACTTTTTGATTTTTGAAAAACTTTGAAAAGGTACGTTACCCATTAAATAGATACAGCTTTTTTCACATGGTCCAATAGTTTAGATCCAATCCACTGGCACATCTGTGCTTTCTGATCAGGATCTAAACTGTTTGCTTTTAGATTCGTTAGGAAATTTCTGACCATAAGGTGAACAATTTAGATCCTTATCAGGTGAGCCTTTTGATCTGGATATACAGCGTTAACCCTTTCCTCCATATATACGCATTTTTACGAATGTGCGACCAGTGTAGATCCAGATCAGCTGGCATATCTGTTCCGTCTGATCAGGATCTGCACTGGCTGCTTTTTGGTCAGAAATAACCAAATAAATCAAATAGTGAACAATGCAGATCCTGATCAGATGGCACAGATATGCCAGCTGATCTGGATCTACACTATTCGCCCATGCAATAAAGGTAAGTCTATGGAGGAAAGGGTTAACACACATGCCAGATGTGCCAGCTGATTTTGATCTAAACTGTTTGCACACACTATAAAAGCCCATAAATGAAGTAATGGGTTACATGCTATTTGCACTGACAAATTATCAGAGGTTACAAATACACTAAAACTAATCCCATGATAAGCTACTGCTTAAGCAATGTGCTATTAAATGCTGCTGTACAAGTTAGCATGGCTGCTCTTACCTGTTCTCTTTCCCTTCTTTCTCTCTCAAGCTGCTCCTGCTGTTCTTTCATTCTCTGATCATCTCCCTCTCTTCTCTTCCTCTCTGCCTCCTTCTTTCTTTCCTCTGCTTGTCTCTTCAACTCTTCATTCTTCCGACGTGTCTGTCAAAATATGTAGAAAAAGTTTATAAAACCATTAACCCTTTCCTGGATATATACGCATTTTTACGCATGTGCGACCAGTGTAGATCCAGATCAGCCGGCACATCCGTGCCGTCTGATCAGGATCTGCACTGGTCTCATTTTGGTCAGAAATAACCTAATGAATCAAAAAGCGAACAGTTTAGATCCTGATCAGACGGCACGGATGTGCCGGCTGATCTGGATCTAAACTGTTCGCCCTAGCAATAAAGGTGTACCTGTACAGGAAAGCATTAAGCAAATAAGATCAAATAAGTCCCAATCCCTCATGTGACAAAATAGTTTTCATTACATTAAGTATCTTAACCCTTAACACCATGGGGTATGACTGTTGTCCCATGCGCAAACAGAGAACCGTATAGCGGGTTATTTTTGCGGTCATAAATTTCTACGTTTTACCCACAAAATTGGATGCAAAAATTTCTGTTTTTTTATTTCTGCATTTTCGGTTTACATGAAGGATAAATTTTTGCGGTTCATATTGGGTAATATGTCGTAAGAATAATGCCTATATAGTCAACACTTAGTACATACAGTATATAATTCAATGTTTTATTCATGGGTCAATTAACTGTTACTTAATCTATTTTATCAAGAAATTACAAACCTCTTAAGATATAATTAATCAATGAATAACAACTCTCAAACAACTTTTCAATTGAATTGAATGTTTGAGAAATGTTTGAGTAAATTTCGTGTTAATACTAAGCGATTAACGGTAATTGTTGGTAATTATTTTACCCCTTCTGTATTGTGTCTCAGACATGTCGACTCCGGTGAATTTAGTGTAAGAATGAGATTATATTTTGCGATTTAAATTTGCTGGATTTTTTATTTTTGCTGGATATATTTTTGCGATTTCATCCAAAGACCGCAGAAACACAGAAATATTGCATCAGTAGAAATAACTCGCTATACGGTATATCCAGATCAGATGGCTCATCCATTCCCTCAGATCTGGGTCTTTACTGTTTGCTTCTTGGTAAGAAATTACCTAACAATTATAACAGCGAACAGTGCAGATCTTCATCAGATGGCACAGACGTTAAAGGAATTTGATAGTAATATACAGAAATACGAGAAACATACCTCCTCCTCCCTGGCCTTGATCTTCCGTTGCTCCTCCTCGTACTCTGACTGCATTCTCAGTCGCTGATCCTCGAGTCGTCTGTTCTCCTTCTCTTCTTCCTGTCTCTCCCTCTCTTTTTCCATCTGCTCTCTTCTACGCTTTTCTGCTATCTGCCAACATTTATTAATTATTATTATAATTAAATATTATTTAAAATTGTGAATTAAACATTTGCCCAAAACTGAGTCATTATTTGCAAATCACAGTTTTTGCTCTTTTTTTAAATCTGTATTTTGGTAAAAAAATGAATTCTGATTCAAAAGTAAGCATTAGAAAATATGACAAAAGATTATTGGACATTCGAAATTTATTATTGCCAGATGACACTTTTTTGCGAAGCCAGGTTCGAAAGGTTGACAAAAATACAAAATTGCCTTGTGTAAAAATGCACTGAGTTACAGTAATGTTATTAGTGAAAAGTAGCTTACCTGTTCTCTCAGGTCGTCCTTATACTTGTCTGACTGATCTTTTTCTGCATCTGTCTGTAAAAACAGAATACGGGCGTGGTTATCTCTACCCTACAAACTATGGTTAACAAGCATGTCATGGTGTGTAGATTACATAAGCACTACACATCTACAATAGGCAATATTGTTAGGTTCTATTAACCCTTCACCCCATAGATACACTATTTTAGGTAAATTCAAGGGGATTTTCATACCAGGGGGATATGTATGATGTTACCTTTAATGCATGGGCGAACAGTGTACATCCAGATCAGCGGGCACATCTGAGCCATCTGATCTGAATCTACGATGTAAAGTTTCAGATTAATTAGGTTTATTTTGACCAAGTAGCAAACAGTGTAGATCCTAATCAGATAGCACAGATCTGCCTGCTGATCTGGATCTATACTGTTAGCTCATGTGATAAAAAGGGTATATATGCAGTTAAAAGGGTTAATACAAGTTATACAATGATTGTATGATACTTCTATTTGTAAGCCGTTACAATAAAATGTTCAATGTAACCTGAAACTGGATCACTGATTCTCCAACAAAATTTGACGCTCAATGACAAAAGAAGGCTTACTGACTGCGATAAGTGTAGATCTGGATCAATCTGCAGACTTAAACTGCCCAAAAAAGATCAAAATTGTTATTCAGATGCATTAACCCTTTCCTCCATAAATACACATTTTTACGCATGTGCGACCAGTGTATATCCAGATCAGCCGGCACATCCGTGCCGTCTGATCAGGATCTGCACTGGTCGCATTTTGGTCAGAAATAACCTAATGAATCAAATAGGGAACAGTGCAGATCCTGATCAGACGGCACGGATGTGACGGCTGATCTGGATGTAAACTGTTTGCCCTTGCAATAAAGGTGTATCTATGGAGGAAAGGGTCAAACTGCCAAAAAACGATCAAAATTGTAATTCAGATGCATTAAGAAAGTTTCTCTGTCAGAATGGCAAACAGTGTAGACCCTAATCAGATGGGGCAGTTGTGCAGACTGATCGGGGTCTACACTGGTCATAAACGTCATAAGCCCCTTTTGTCATGTTGCATCACAAATATATTTACATGCATATGCTAAGGATTTATCTACATACTTTTAACAGTTTTCTTATGCTTCAATTTTGTTTTGTAACTTGAATAATTAGTCATAATGAACGATCATTTTGTAATCTGAAGAATGGCATACATTAGGGATCAGAACAGAGCCTTTTTTTAACTTTATAACCCTTAACTGTATGGGATATAGCTGTTATAAAGGTAAAGGTAAAGGTATGGGTTTATAGTCTGTAATTACTAACGTATTCAACCGACTTTCACATTTACCCCCGATCAGTGGAAGATAAGTCGTCCGTTAACAGTCGGCGGCATAGGCAGCCACGGAACATTGGCTTATATTCCTCACAGGTACCCATTTATACACCTGGGTGGAGAGAAGCAATGAAGGCTTAATTTCTTGCTTAAGGAAATTAGCGGCCGGACTGGGCTCGAACCCGGGACCCCTCGATTCCTAAGCGAGCGCTCTACCACTGGACTGCCACTGCCTTACTGGACTGCCGCTGCCTTATCCCATGGGTGAACAGCGTAGATCCATATCAGCCGGTACATCTGTGGTATTAGATCTGATGGCACTGAGGTGCTGGTTGATCTTGATCTACACTTGTTAAACATACCATACAACCCATATACATAAAGTAAAGGGTTATAATCTGTAAAAAAGAAAACAAGTTAACTTTCCCATCCACCCAACCTTAAAACTGATTTATTACTTTTATATTACCTTTGGTTGTCCAAATATACCATGACCACCTCTGGCGAATGTAGTTTCTCCGAAGGCAGTTTTCTGGGCTGGAGGTGGTTTGATTTTATCATCCCTGGGAGAGGGTGGTCGCGGGGAGTATACTGGAGATTCTCGCCTAGGGGACTGGTATGTCCCTGGCCCTCCACGCTGGAATGACCTCAGGTCAGCTGTAATCAATATAGCATTTGTAAATATCACATTACAATGAGAGGATTTCTTTTGTCTAAATAGAATTTGGTGATCTGATTTTAGTCTGCATGTAATTAACAAGTAAGCCTTTCTTTTGTTAGTTACATTATTGTAAATATTTATTTTTTGGAGTTTAAAATTTTTTTTTCAAAAATTTAGTGCCAAACTGCCACAAATTATGCTCATTAGAAAACGAACATTAATTTTGGTTAGGTTTTGAAAATTGAAAAAATTCCATGATGCAATACATGTATGGACATGACATAACTTGTGGTGGTTTTGGCTCAAAATCGCCTTTGACCTTAGAAACGTGACTGCAACCTTCTGCTGCAGGCATCAAACATATGGATTGTGATAATACTTTTTGCTGCCAGGGATCACACATTATTATAGATAGTGTGTTTTTTACTTGCAGCCAGAAATCACATTTATGGACACGGAGATTTATACTTGATGCTTTGCTGGGCATAAAAATGTCTGATAACATTAAGAAAGAAGGTCACATCCGGCATGAGCTTGTGTTCAGTGGACCTAATAACACTAACTGTAACAAATTCTGGTTAATCTTTACTACCCGTTTATTCCAAGGGTGTTGGGCAAACAGAGTCGATTAATATGAGCCGGAACACCCATGCTGTCTTATTAGGACCTACACTGTTCGCTTTCAATTCATAAGGTTATTTCTGATGAAGCAAACAGTGTAGATCCTAATGTACCAGCTGATCTGGATCTACACTATTCCAACATGCAATGAAATCTGTTTTATAGAGCAAATGGCTTTATAACAAATGATATCAAGCTTTCAATTACCGATTGCATTTCCTTGTGAGTCTTTGATAGGAGCGCCTCCACCTCCACGACCAAATGGATTGTAGTTTGCTATCTCTGCCTCTAGTTTCTGTTCATATCTAAAATAGTTAACAAAACTTAACAAAACTTAAACCTAAACCCGCAAAAGGGGTTAAATCTTGATAATCTGTCATTTCAGCGTTTACCTACTACTACAAAACAGTTGAAGGTTTTTCTTTATTCCTTTACTCCGTGGGATATAACTGTTATCCCATGTGTGAAGAGTGAAGATCAGCCGGCACAACTGTGCCATCTGATCAGGATCTGCACCGTTCACTTTTGATTCATTAGGTTGTTTCAAAAGAGCTACGAGTGTAGATCCAAATCAGACAGCACAAACATGCTGGCTGATCTGGATCTAGAATGGCCACACACATGCTAAAACCTGCATAATTATGTTAAGTGAAATGTACTTGTTTAGAGCTCAGATAAACCAGTTGCCACATCTTTAAATCATCATAAAAACAAAGTGACATGTATTTTAGTCACAGTACTTTGTATACAATGACTGTCAACTTACCTTATTTGTTCTTCTTTTTCTCTCATTTTTTGCATTCTTTTTTCTTGTATCTGTAATTATTATTTACACACATATATATAAATATATAGTAAACAATTCAATGAATATAGAACTGAAAACATTGGAATACTAACTGTTTCTTTAAAGAAAACAGTGAAATATGCATATCAGGAACTGCCACATTCAGAAAAACAGCCTCCCCACACAGTTAAGAAGAAGAGGGAGAGAGCAAGGTTAATAAAATGATCAGTTTCAAAAAAGAAACCACAATCATTTAACAAAAATGAAATCCCCGGGGGTTACCACCTTGGAACGGTCAGTGGAAATCAAACTGACACTGGGGGTTTAAATTCCAATGCAAGGTTATAAAACTATATATGGAACCCAGTCTAAGACCTCAAACTTCCCATTGGTCAGTTCTGTTGTCAATGTGTCAATATTTCCTCTTTCATTATTTGTCTAACAAATCCCTATTAAAACTAGATGTTTTTTGTGAAAAACGCATGTCTCCCCCCTGCGCGGCCCCCCCCCCCCCCTGCGCCCAGACCCCTGTGACCTTGACCTTTGACCTACTGGTCCCATAATCAATAGGGTTCTTCTACTCAATAAGGGCTATTACCCTATTTAGTTTGAATGCTCTGGGTCAAGCGGTACTCCAGTAATTGACCGGATACGGTTTTTACTCTTCGGGGCCCCTGTGACCTTGACCTTTGACCTACTGACCCCAAAATCAAAAGGAGTCCTCTACTCAATAAGGACATCCATCGTATGAAGTTTGAATGGTCTGGGTAAAATAGAACTCCTATTATTGAGTGGAAACGGTTTTCACTCTTCAGGCCCCTGTGACCTTGACCTTTGACCTACTGACCCCAAAATCAATAGGGTTCTTCTAATCAAAAAGGGCTATCACCCTATGACTTTTGAAGGCTGTGGGTCAAACGGTACTCCAATTATTGAGCGGAAACGATTTTCACTTCAGGCCCCTGTGACCTTGACCTTTGACCTACTGACCCGAAATCAATTGGGTTCATCTACTCTATAATGGCTATCAACCTATGAAGTTTGAAGTCCCTGGGTCAAAGGGAACTCAAGTTATGGAGCAGAAACGGTTTTCACTCTTCGGCCCCTGTGACCTTGACCTTTGACCTACTGACATCAAAATCAATAGGGTTCTTCTACTCAATAAGGGCTGTCATCCTATGAAGTTTGAAGGCTCTGGGTCAAAGGGTACTCGAATTATTGAGCCGAAACTGTTTTCACACTTCGGGCCCCTGTGACCTTGACCTTTGACCTACTGACCCCAAAATCAGTAGGGTTTTTTTACTCAATAAGGGCTATCACCCTATGAAGTTTGAAGGCTCTGGGTCAAAGGGTACTGAAATTATTAAGCGGAAACGGTTTTCACTCTCCGGGTCACTGTGACCTTGACCTTTGACCTACGGACCCCAAAATCAATAGGGTTCTTCTACTCAATAAGGGCTATCACCCTATGAAGTTTGGGGGCTCTGGGTCAAAGGGTACTTGAGTTTTTGAGCGGAAACGGTTTTCACTCTTCGGGTCACTGTGACCTTGACCTTTGACCTACTGACCTCAAAATCAATAGGGTTCTTCTACTCAATAAGGGCTATCATCCTATGAAGTTTGAAGGCTCTGGGTGAAAGGGTACTCAAGTTATTGAGCGGAAACGGTTTTCACTCTTCCGGTCACTGTGATGTTGACCTTTGACCTACTGACCCCAAAATCAATAGGGTTCTTCTACTCAATAAGGGCTATCACCCTATGAAGTTTAGAGGCTCTGGGTCAAAGGGTACTCGAGTTATGGAGCGGAAACGGTTTTCACTCTTTGGGTCACTGTGACCTTGACCTTTGACCTACTGACCCCAAAATCAATCGGGTTCTTCTACTCAATAAGGGCTATCACCCTATGAAGTTTGAAGGCTCTGGGTCAAAGGGTACTCGAGTTATTGAGCGGAAACGAAGTGTGACAGACGGACAGACGGACAGGGCAAAAACAATTTGTCTCCCCCAGAGGGGGGGAGACATAAATATCAAAGAACATGATCAATTTAAAAGTAAACAGTGTAGATCTAGCTCACACTGATCTGGATCTCCACTTGTTGCAGGGTATATAAGCCATATTTCATAGAGAAAAGGGTTAAAGAAGAAGAAATAGTGGTTTTAGGGAATAGCGCCAAACTCCATATCTGGAGTTTGAATCCCACCAGGATGAGATTCTTCTGTGGTTTGCCCAATCCAAGTTCAGCGCAAGTACTGGTTTCAACCAAGGAAACTGTCATCACACGTGATTAATATAAGTTGGAATAATTTGTTTCACAGTTGATGTAAAATAAATTAGCTTAAACTTAAGGGTTAAAGATTCTTGCTTCAACTTTATAATCTACAAACTTGAATGCATTAACAAACCTGTCTCTCTAACTCGGCACCGTAATTCTGTGTGTCTGACCTTGACCTTGGCTTCAATTCATCGTCACTAGGGAACTGATATGGTGAAATTCTCTCCTTACTTCTGTCCCTACGTCTTCTGCAAAAAGTACCAGCCATTATGTAATAAAGGCAGTATTTTATTGAGCACAAGAGCTTCCAAGGTCATGAGATGCTCACCTGTGAAAATAACCTAAAAAATCCCCTTTGCATCATTTTTCTACTGAAAACACTATTACTCTCTTGATCAGATTGTTTGTTTTGATAATAAGTTGGGCAAGTTAACCCTGTAACCCTTTAAACTAGACTGTGTCCAGAGGACACTGATGCCCCCACTGCTGCAATAACATTTGTTACAAAATTTTGTACCAGGTATTAACAACATGTGGTGATCAGGATTAGTAAATGAGGAGTAAGTGCCACAAAAATTAATAACTAACATAAACAAAAGGCCATAACTGTGGTGAAAATTGTTGCAAGACAATGTCCTTTACAACAATCTTCACATCATGTCTAATCATCTGTGCAAGTTTGAAAGAAATCAGCCAAATAGAAAATGTGAAGTTGATGCCACAAAATTTTGTAAGTGAAATAAACAAAGGGCCATAACTGTGGTAAAAATGGCAGCAGAAAAAAATCTTTTTTTATGATCATCTACCCAGCCATCTTGATCATGTGTGCAAGTTAGAAAGAAATCTGTCCAAAAGTAAATGAGGAGTTGATGCCACAAGATATTATTACTGAAAAAAAAAAGGGCCATAACTCTGGTAAAAATAGTCGCAGGAAAAAATCCTTTCTTCACGATCATCTACACATCCTGCTTCATCATCTGTGCATGTTTGCAAGGAATCTGCCCTGTAGTTTAGGAGGAGTTGATGCCACAAGATTTAATTACTGAAATTAACAAAGGGCCATAACTCTGGTAAAAATGGTCGCAGGAAAAAATCCTTTCTTTACGATCATCTACACATCCTGCTTCATCATCTGTGCAAGTTTAGAAGAAATCTGCCTTATGGTTTTGGAGGAGTTGATGCCACAAGATTTAATTACTGAAATTAACAAAGGGCCATAACTCTGGTAAAATGGTCGCAGGAAAAATCCTTTCTTTACGATCATCTACACATCCTGCTTCATCATCTGTGCAAGTTCGCAAGAAATCTGCCTTATAGTTTTGGAGGAGTTGACGCCACAAGATTAAATAAATGAATATAACAAAGGGCCATAACTCTGGTAAAAATGGTCGCAGGAAGAAATCCTTTCTCCACGATTATCTACACATCCTGCTTCATCATCTGTGCAAGTTTGCAAGAAATCTGCCTTGTAGTTTAGGAGGAGTTGATGCCACAAGATTTTATAACTGAAATTAACAAAGGGCCATAACTCTGGTAAAAATGGTCGCAGGAAAAAATCCTTTCTTTACGATCATCTACACATCCTGCTTGATCATCTGTGCAAGTTTGAAAGAAATCCGCCTTATAGTTTAGGAGGAGTTGATGCCACAAGATTTGGGGACGTACGGACGTACAGACGTACGGACGGACGAGTGCAACTCTATATGCCTCCCACTTTGTGGGGGCATAACAATAGATATGTCTATTATCACATGAGAAACAGTGTAGATCTGGATCAGCCATAAATCTATGCCATCTAAACTGGATCTGCACTGTACACGTCTTTATCAAAAATAAAAGAAAACTATTGTAGTTGCATAATATGTTGTCATTTATCACCTAAAACAACTAAAGCTTAAGTGGTAAATTATATGTACCATAAATACTCGGTTATAAGACGGGGATTTTCCTTGGAAAATAGCCTTAATAGTATGGGACCCCGCTACATGAAGACCTAAAAAACTCAGATTTTGGCGTCAAAGTAGGGGTCCCGTCTTATAAGTGGATCACCTTATAAGCGGGTAAGTACAGTATGCATATTGTATGTTAAGAGCTCCTAAGGGCAAACTTACGTTGACGGAGGATCATCGGCAAATGTTACCCTGGGTGTAGGGGAAGGTCTCCCTGGGGCTCCTCCATAGTCCCCTCCAAAATTCAAGTTCGGGATTCCATTACCAACACCTGAAATCAGGAAACATGCTAACAATCAGATGAATGTTATCACTTTTACACCAGTTTTTACAAGTATGGAAATTGATAACTTTCAATTTGACACAGTTATCACTGGAAAAAACTTGCAATTTCGGTAATTAGACTTTTTCGGAAAACAAAGTTTAAGAGCAGATGACAGCCTGGAAATTTGAGAAAAAAAACCCAGAAATGTGCTTGAGCGTAACAATATGGGAAGTGAGCTTAGCCTTGAAGGACATTGTCGAAGCACTAACTGCTTAGTGACTTAGTATAAAATATTATAAATGGTTCCAGTTACAAATGAATTAACGCTTTACTCCAAATATACAGTATAGCATGTGTGACCTGTGTAGATTCAGATCAAACAGCACATCAATGCCATCTGATCTGGATCTACACTGGTCACTTCTTGGTCAGAAATAACCTAGTGAATCTACAGTGAGTAGTGTAGGTCCTAATTAGACTGCACGGATGTGCTGGCTGATTTAGATCTACACTGTTCAGGGCTTTTTTTCACCATTTTGGGAATATGACCCATACCCCTGGAATTGGGAAATTTATCATCATTTTGCCAGAAATTAGTAATTTTATAGCATCATTGGGGAATAACAAGTATTACTGTTATCTGCTGTTTTTTTAATCATTGCCATCCATATTTAATATTGTCAATAATTCTTGGCTTAAAGAGCAAAAGATGCAGTGCTGATGCTGTTGTTTTTCATCAGAAATGTTTGTTTTGATTCAATTGGGAATTTTTCTTCTCAAATTGGGAAAAAAGTATATGTTTTGCCATTGGGAACATGACCGAATAACGGCTATAAAATCAACTGAAAAAAAGCCCTGCTGTTTGTCCATGGGATAACAGCCAAATCTGCGTAGTAAAGGGTTAAGTAAGTAAATTCAAAAGGTTTCATCATTTTACCTCCACTATCAATATCGAGAGGATTTTTCATGCCGTAGTAGTGGTATGCCTCGTCTATTGAACTGTAGGGTCCGCCAAGACCTCCGCCACCAGTAACGTACGTCCTGTAATAACAAGCTACAGCATTATAACTGAAGTCATCGAAGTCTTTACAATATGGGGCAAGGAAAAAAGTGTCTTTTGGTCTCATCTTGAGAAAAGTGTCTTCCATGATATTTTGGGCGATCTGAGTTGTTATTCACAGTGATGAACTGCTAAGACATACAAAAATGATTCTATTTATATGTTTCAATATATCATGTTGGTCCACACACACACACAGGGATATTTGAAAATCAACTAGTCACATATGTTTACCACAAACAATTATATTTGAGGTCAATGCCAGTTACCAAAAATAGAAACAGCACTTTAAAGAAAGTACTTGATCTTGGGTTATAAACAGATAACATGGATTCTGGTACACCAAACAAATATGGGGGTCAGTCAGGAGAAATTCAAGGTTAACATTTCTGAACCACAAAGGGCTAATGATACTTAACCCTTTCCTCCATAGACACACCTTTATTGTGTGGGTGAACTGTGTAGATCCAGATCAGCCTACACATCCATGCCATCTGATCAGGATCTAAACTGTTCGCTTTTGATTTGTTAGGTTATTTCTGACCAAAATGCGACCAGTGCAGATCCTGACCAGACGGCATGGATGTGTCAGCTGATCTGGATCTACACTGGTTACACATGTGCAAAAATGTGTATTTAAGGAGAAAAGGGTTAAGAAGTGTAGCTCGCATACAGATCTGTCTCACACTGTGACTCAAAAATGAAAAAGAAGTTTTTTTTAGAATTATTCCTAATAAAATCAAAGAACTGAAAAAACAACAGGACCGTGTGTGCATAATAATAAATATTTGGAACAGAATTTGAGCCAACAGACCAAATAATGTGGTACTAAAGACATGCATGGTTTATAGTGTGCTTCAAATTAAAGTATTTCTATGTGCTATTTAAAAATAGAATTAATTCTAAAGTTTTGCACATGTAGCAAAGAAAGTAAGAAAGAAATGTATTTTTAATTGTGAGTTGTATATACAACATACAAATTCCAGAAATTTAAGGAATTATACAGATTATGCTCGGCCCTATGGGCTTATAAGTCACCATTTAGTTAAGTAATAAAATGGATTAAGCAGTATAATAAATCGGATTAATGAAGGATATTATTATAGAATATACATATATTAATATTGAGATTAATAATTTTTTAAATAATGTTTGAAACTTTCAAAGAATGTTTATAAGAAAGTGTTAAATGCAATTTATTTCTGAAAACAAGAAGACGCCACAATATGATGAAACCAGGATTTCTTCTTAAATTTTAAGTGAAACGGGGGCATAACTATGACAGAATACAGTCAAGAGTTATGAAATTTTTCATGATAATTTGTATTGTGATGTCAGACAACTATATTAAGTTTTAATGATCTAACTAGAAAGGTTACTGAGAAAAATTGAACTTAAATAAAAAAAATTTAATGAAATGTTAACACCCAACTGCCCACCCATGCAAATAACTGTGAACTCCATCTAGCAACTAAATATTTACACAAAAAATTCTATCATGATCAACATCCTTCAAAGATAGTCAACGATACTAACACTTAGTTATAGTTATGTATATTAAGTGAAGTTTTAACATTTAAGAAACCCTAAGGGAACGGAGCGTAGCAAAGTGAACTCACAGTGTAGATCTACATCCAGATCAGCCAGCATGCCATTTAACCCTTTCCTGTACAGACACACCTTTATTACTAGGGCGAACAGTTTAGATCCAGATCAGCCGGCACATCCGTGCCGTCTGATCAGGATCTAAACTGTTCGCTTTTTGATTCATTAGGTTATTTCTGACCAAAATGCGACCAGTGCAGATCCTGATCAGACGGCACAGATGTGCCGGCTGATCTGGATCTACACTGGTCGCACATGCGTAAAAATGCGTATATATCCAGGAAAGGGTTAAGAAACCCTAAGGGAACGGAGCGTAGCAAAGTGAACTCACAGTGTAGATCTACATCCAGATCAGCCAGCATGCCATTTAACCCATTCCTGTACAGACACACCTTTATTACTAGGGCGAACAGTTTAGATCCAGATCAGCAGGCACATCCGTGCCGTCTGATCAGGATCTAAACTGTTCGCTTTTTGATTCATTAGGTTATTTCTGACCAAAATGCGACCAGTGCAGATCCTGATCAAACGGCACGGATGTGCCGGCTGATCTGGATCTACACTGGTCGCACATGCGTAAAAATGCGTATATATCCAGGAAAGGGTTAAGAAACCCTAACGGAACGGAGCGTAGCAAAGTGAACTCACAGTGTAGATCTACATCCAGATCAGCCAGCATGCCATTTAATCTGGATCTACACTGTTCACTGTTAGATTCATTTGATCATTTCTAACCAGCAAGTGAACCATGAAGGTCCTGATCAGTCAGTAACAGATGTGCCTGCTGATCTGGATCTACTCTGTTGGCACATGAAGTTAAGCCGGGATATACGAAGTAAAGGATTAATACTGAGTGACTTTTATAATCTCCCCAATTTTTCAGAAGTTTGCAGCTAAGTTATATTTATATTTAGTGTATTTTAAGTGAAGTTTTAACAAGAAACCCTAAGGAAACAGAGCGTAGCGAACATGCACTAAACAACTTAGTGATCACCTCAATTTTACCTTACAACTATCGGACATGACGCGATAATATTATGAATATTCAGTAGTTAACAGACACGAAATAATTAAGTGGTTAAAACGTTTAGTTGTAACAGATAAGAGGCGCAGAATATTTGAAATTCTGGCTCAGTGATTGGATGGAAAATTGTGATGAACACTTATTGAGTTTCGAGACTTTTTACACCAGATTTATTTTCTCTTGTTGCCATGCTGTGTCTTATGCTGTATGGTACAGTGGCATTGACTAAAAATTCTAAACAACCTGAAATGGTCAGAACTCACAACATGCAATGGTGGGAATATCTGGAAGGAGTATCTCACTGGGCCTTATGCTCAGATGAGCTTAACCCTTTATGCCATATACATGTATATGCATTTTATTCCATTTGTGACTAGTGTATAGATCCAGATCAGTAAGCACTCCATGCCATCTGATCAGGAACTGCACTGTTTGCTTTTGGTCAGAAACAACCCTAATGAATCAAAAGAGAAAACAGTGCAGATTTTTATCAGACAGCACGGAAGTGCCGGCTGATCTGGATCAACATTGTTCACACATGCCATAAAGTAAAGCGTATACATTAAGTAAAGGGTTAAATAAAGAAAATACAGTCCAATTGCGATAACTCGAAGTCCCAAGGGACCAACGATTTACCTTGAATTATTGTGTACTTCGAGTTAACGCGACTTTGAATTTTCCATAACACCATTTGAGTTTTAGAAACTAACAATGTTCAATTATTACCGTACCATACGGGATGTACATTACAAATGTTTGTTGTCATGTTTGCTATATAAAACAGGATAATGATTTTTTTATATAATTTTATTACTCAGTTTTATTTTCTTGATTTTATAAAAAAAAACATCAATGAAGAAACAACATTTTCATAAATTTTAACAAATATCATTGTACGAACATGAAACATTAATTGGCATAGAAAATGTTGTTTTCCGATCCAGGTATCCTCCCAGTTAACTGACTCCTTCACCAGATTACTCAGAAAAAAAATGATATTATAATGTTATTGTTTTTAGTGATGCCATGCACGAACTGTTGTTTGCTGATTGATACAATAATGAAAATTAATAACTCCAAATGTTTGTTTGACAATAATTTGAGGCAAATCACTCTAATTGTTTGCTTCACACACATATCATTACAATGACGTGCCATTAACAACTCTTTTTTACCAGTTGGCAATAAACAAAAGACGTTCAATCATGCAGGAAGTGTGAAAAATCGTGTTAATACAAGTACTTCAAGTTATTGCGATCAACTTGTGCTTATTTCTTATTCAATTGATTCATATGTTCGAGATATTGAAAATTTTGAGTTATTGCGTTCAAGTTATCGCAACTTTTTTTCAGTTAAATATTTAAGAAAAATTGACCTGACCGGCGGCTGACTTCTATTTAAACCATCATTTAGAGTTATCGCAATTTCACTGTATATAAAAAAGTGGGAAGGCAAAATCAAGTTTTCCCTATAAAATAGTCAGGAAGATTAATTCTAGGTTACCATATAAAAAGTGGGAAGACAAAATCAAGTTTTCCCTAGAAAACATTGGGAAGACAAATTCTAATTTACCATATAAAAAAGTGGGAAGACAAAAATCAAGTTTTCCTTATAAAACAGTGGAAAGATAAATTTTAGTTTGACATATAAAAGGTGGAAAGACAAAATCTAGTTTACCGTTTATCTTGATCAGCAACTTGAAATCTGAAGGCAAGAGTTCATCCTTAGTAACATGGGAGACTCTGATCACATTACTGATGCTAGTTAACCCTTTACAATAAAATGAAGTGTAGATCAAGATCAGATTTAGAGTATGATCTCGATCTAAACTACAATGGACAAGTTCCAAAACAAACATTTTGGTTATCAACTTTTTCTGGATTTTTGCATTAACAATATGGGGCACGTCACGGGAAACAGTGTAGATCCTTCGGCACATCCATTTTTAGTGATAACTGTTTAGTTTTTAGGCTAAATTTTGAAAGAACTTACAATCATAAATCAATTTCTTATCCCCGTCCACCCCTCTAAAATGTGATTTTATTTCATGTTTTGACAAAAAAATGCGTTATTTTTACCGCGAAATGCATTTACATGTACTAGTACTGCTCAAATTTATGACGTCATGAAAAGATTGACGTCAATGTCCGAAGGTACCTTTTCCCGTGACGCGCCCCATATAATCCATAGATACAGCTTTACATTTTCTCTATAGATACACATTTATTGTGTGGCCTAACAGTTTAGATCCAGACCAGCCGACACATCCGTGGCGTCTGATCAGGATCTAAACTGTTCGCTTTTTGATTTGTTAGGTTATTTCTGACCAAAATGCAACCAGTGCAG
Source organism: Corbicula japonica (assembly GCA_038501625.1). Taxonomy (NCBI): domain Eukaryota; kingdom Metazoa; phylum Mollusca; class Bivalvia; order Venerida; family Cyrenidae; genus Corbicula; species Corbicula japonica. The sequence continues at coordinate 144,341 of JAZAYU010000012.1, read as the reverse complement.
ATCCTGATCAGACGACACGGATGTTCCGGCTGATCTGGATCTACACTGGTGGCACATGCGGAAAAATGCGTAAATATGGAGGAAAGGGTTAATAGTGCGGTCAAAAGGTGTAGATCCAGATCAGCTGGCTCATCCATGCCCTCTAATCACTGTTCATTTTTATATTTATTTTTTAATTTCTCACTAATAAGCTTATCATATAGATCCAGATCAGACAGCATGAAAATGTCCGCTGATCTGGATCTACACTGCACATGATAAAACAAACATATATGGAGTAAATGGTTAACTCTCATGTGGAGTAAAAGATTTACAACACTGAAATGGTCAAGTGCACTGAAATGTGACAGTTCGTATCTTGCCACAAACCCAACAGTTTCTGTAGCCATGTGGGTGTTTATTATTATGATCAACAATAATGTTCTAAGATTAATAACGGTAAAAAAGTAAAGGTATGGGTTTATAGTCTGATCTGTTACAGAACATTATTCACCCGACTTTCACATTTACCTGCAGTTCACAGGATATAAGCCATCTGCTGACAGTCGGCACAACAGGCAGCAACGGAATATTGGCTATATTCCTCACAGGTACCCATTTATACACCTGGGTGGAGAGCAGCAACGAAGGCTCAATGATTAATGATAACGTACATTTCCTTATACTAAATAAACATTGGCCTTCGAGGTTGTGGTACTTACGAAGGTTGGTACATCAGTCCTGGGGGAGGGTTGGCTGTTGCAAGAGGTCTTCTTGAGTCCAGTAAGCCCACAAAGCCTGGGTCAAGGATTCCAGGGTCCCTCTCACGCCGACGACCTCTTTCTCTGCTGCCTCCAGCACCAAGGTCAAGGCCACCAAGGTCATCCCCACTGAAAGCAATACAGTAACATTTATCATCAAGCAAATATTCTAATATCCCTTTAACAAATGTGATATGGTTTTTATCCACTGACAAACGGTGTATGCCAACATATATAGGTTTCAACACATGTGCCAAAGTGTAGATCCAGATCAGCCAGTACATCTGTGCTGTCTGATCAGGTTCTAGACTGCTTTTTGATTCATAAGATTATTTCTGGTCAAGAAGCGAACAGTGTAGATTCTGAACACACAGCATAGATATGCCAGCTGATCTGGATCTACACTCTTCAAACATGCAACAAAACCAATATATGAGGCACGCCACGGGAAAAGGTACCTTCGGGCAGTTGACGTCAATCCTTGAAACGACGTCATAAAGTTGAGCAGACGACATTAATTATTATGCAATTCGCGGTAAAAATACCATTTTATTGTCAAAATGTGTAACAAAATCACTGTTTTGTTATGAGAAAATAATAGAAATCTAAAATAATAGAAATCTGAAAGTTCTTTCTAAATATAGTAACAACAAAAATGACACAAAAAATGACCAAAGGTACCTTTTCCCGTGGTGCGCCCCATATATGAAGTAAAGACATAAACAACTGAAAAAATATTACCAACAGTGATGAAAGTACATGGTCCAGCTTTACACAAGAAAAAGAGTAAATCTGAATGGGGTATTTTCCCAAAAATTCTCAAGTGGCTTTAAAAATCTAAAATTTAAAACAGCATCTTCCTAACAGCCTGAAAGCTTATTATTGCATTAAAGGGTTCAAATGTAAAAGTTGAATGCAGACAAGATAAATGATGTATTATGTAAACTAGCTAGCTACTTTCCTAGTGTACCCTCAATATTCTACCAAGCTTTATTTTAGTTTTGTTGCACTGGCAATGTGCCGGCTGAGCTGGATCTACATTACACTGTTTGTAAAGAGATAACAGCCATATTCCATGGAACAAAGGGTTTAGCAATTCCGGGAATTTCTTATCCCTTTCTTCCCAATCAGAATGAAGTTTAGCATTCTGACTCTCCGAGTAGTGAATTTGTGCTAATTTAAGTAAATGACTTATTATAGTTTTACTCAATATATACAAATACACATGTGGGACCAGTGTAGATCCAAATCATATGGCACATCCATTTCATCTGACCTGGATCTGCACTGGTCACATGATCTTAGTAAAAAAAACCTTATTAACCTAAAAACGAAGTGTAGATCATGATCAGACATCACAGATGTGCCAGCTGATCTGGATCTAGACTGTTCGCCCATTCAATAAAGGTGTATCTGTCACGTAAGGGTTATACACATCAATTTGGCATTATTCCTCCGTATCCTTGCTAACATTAGTTCGGTAGTCCGATTCACTTTATGCAGTTTTCTGACTTTTTCATCATAATTTTTTTTTCTTTCTTAAACACCGATAATTTCTTCCTACAAAAACAGATGTTCATTACATATATCCTGTAGCACAGTTGTCTCAAGCAAAACTTCGTGAACAAAATCATAAGAAAACTTTGTGAAACAAAAGAGAAAACTTAGTGACCAAAATAGCAAAAAAATGTGAGAACTTTAGAAATGACTATGTGAACGAAGAAATGATAACTGATGACTGTGAGATAAAAAAAATGAACTGCACTTGAAAACTCATAACTGAAACAAAACTTTAACTCTGAAAAATGGCTATTTTAGATTTATTGTTATAAACTGCAAATAACACCTTTAACCCTTTCCTGTACAGATACACCTTTATTGCTAGGGCGAACAGTTTAGATCCAGATCAGCCGGCACATCCGTGCTGTCTGATCAGGATCTAAACTGTTCGCTTATTGATTCATTAGGTTATTTCTGACCAAAATGCGACCAGTGCAGATCCTGATCAGACGGCACAGATGTGCCGGCTGATCTGGATCTACACTGGTCGCACACGCGTAAAAATGCGTATATATCCAGGAAAGGGTTAAAACTTAACCCTTTACTCTATATGCATTTTATTACATGTGCAACTAGTGCAGCCACATCTGTGCCATCTGATCTGGATCTGCACTGGACTATAAGTATCTTGCATGGGTGTGAGGTGAAGATAGAAAAATCTGTCACCGAGGGGGAACTGTTTTGGCGGGAACGAGGCTCTGCCGAGTTCCCGCCAAAACAGTTCCCCCGAGGTGACAGATTTGTCTATCTTTACCGAATGTCTGATGCAAGATACGTTTTCTTGCATACCTTTTACTTCTCTTACATTTTAGTATATGTATACAAACTTACTTTTGTTTCCTTATGCTGAAATATTGACATTTAACGCAAACTTTATTTTGTAAATGACGTCAGTAACTTGAATATATTACGTCAGATACTTGAAGACGTGACTTATGTAGCACGCGAACGTTATCTTTTCCCTAGGGAAAAGATAAGATTTTCTTTCCCCGGTAAATCACGCGGAAATACTTATCCGGTATGCAAGAATAATAAATCAAAAAGTGAACAGTGCAGATCCTGATCATGGCTTGGATGTACTGGCTGATCTGCATCTTCACTGTATGACCATGCAATAAAGATGTATCTATGGAATAAGGGGTTAAACAACTTTGTGTGTAACAACAAAAAGCGTTAACAATTTCACTTTATATTTAAAATATGGATTGAATGCAAATGAAACATTCTGGCTGTTACACTCACACCAAACCTAGCAGAAAGCTTGGAATAAAGCTTTTCATATTTGCTGAGTCATTTTTTCAAAATGGCTGAAACTTTATTTTATGAAAATTCATGTTTTTGAAAAAATTTAGTTCATAAATTGTCTTCCAACAATTTTCTTTAAAAGCATAAAAAGAAAATTTGTTTGTTTTGGGGAAATATCAAATTTATTTTACATGTAAATACTAAAAAGTATATTTTTACTCGTGGCTATGCCACTTGTGTTATTATCAGTTTGTACTAAGTTAAACTCACCTACAATATATTCAAACTTTTCTGTACATAACCACAATAAAATTGAACAACAATTTCACTGGTGGATGGACAAACCAATTCTGTATCTTTCTGCCTATTTACAGTAAAACTTCGAAAACTCAAATACTCAGGGGGATCTGGAAAATGTTCGAGTTTTTCATGGTTCTCGAGTTTTTGAGGTTTTTCATTATGACATCCGATTTTTTAAAGTCAAGTCATATAAACACATATTTGTGAACTTGTTATTGACTATGTTATCGAAATGAAATCAAAATTATTAAACGATTAATTTGACACTGTATTTTGTTAAACCGAGAAGGTTTTTGGTGCATTTTGTTTTCAAGAAAACAGCTTTTTGAACATTTCGTGTTGACATTGTCCGAGAACTAGTATACTTAACAAACAGTGCATCGTTATTTTTATTTGCATGTAAAATTACTAGGTCCTGTCAACTTACAAAGATACAAATTGCCTTTAATTAAAGATAAAATTAATCCTAATTAAATCCTTATAATAATTGTCTCAACGCAGCCGCCTACCGAAACAATTAAAAGCTGGCTTGACTGTGCTGCTGATATTGTCAGTGTTACTTAACTATGAAGCATCTAGATATGAGGCACGCCACAGGAAAAGGTACCTTCGGGCAGTTGACGTCAATCCTTGAAACGACGTCATAAAGTTGAGCAGACGACATTAATTATTATGCAGTTCGCTGTAAAAATACCATTTTATTGTCAAAATGTGTAACAAAATCACTGTTTTGTTATGAGAAAATAAAAGAAATGTGAAAATTCTTTCTAAATATAGTAACAACAAAAATGACACAAAAAATGACCGAAGGTACCTTTTCCCGTGGCGCGCCTCATATAACAGATTGTGTTAATCCTTTACTCCATAGATGTGACTTCAATGGCATGGGCAAGTTTATAAGTATCTTGCATGAGTGTGAGGTGAAGATAGAAAAATCTGTCACCGAGGGGGAACTGTTTTGCGGGAACGAGGCTCTGCCGAGTTCCCGCCAAAACAGTTCACCCGAGGTGACAGATTTTTCTATCTTTACCGAATGTCCCATGCAAGATACTTTTTCTTGCATACCTTTTACTGTTCATAACATTTGTGTATATGTATTCAAACAAAATTTTGTTTCCTTACGCTGAAATATTGACGTTAACGTAAATCATATTTTCTAAATGACGTCACTAACTTGAATAAATTACGTCAGATATTTGATGACGTGACGTCACTCGTGTAGCACGCGAACGTTATCTTTTCCCTAGGGAAAAGATGAGATTTTCTTTCCCCGGTAAAACACGCGGAAATACTTATCCGGTATGCAAGAAAAGATCCAGATCAACTGGTACATCTGTGCCGTCTTATCAGAATCTACACTGTTTGCTTTTTTATTCATTAAGTTATATCTGACCAAGAAGCAAACAGTGTTGATCAGCTGATCAGATGGCACGCATGTCCTGGCTGTTCTGATTCTTCACCGTTCGCATATGCAATAAAACCTGTATATATGGATTATGGGATTGATCTTGCTTGATTTTCTATTGTTATAATACTAAAAGGCAAATTTTGTTGCTTAATTGTGCTGATATTAACTTTTTAACTAATTTGAAACTCAGGGCAAAAGATTATTAAACTAAAATTTGAGACTGGTCTCAAATCTCAAGCATCTGATAGGCTGAAATGGCGACCTTTTGCCATTTTAGCCAAACAGATGCTTGAGATTTAAGACTGGTCTCCATATTTAGTTTTATAATCCCAAGCACAGTTCCTTGTTCTTTGTGGGGTATAGATCTGGCACTGTAAGATGAGTTGTCCACTTACTATATGTGATGAACGTAGACAAAATGGGTCTTGTGGACTATGAAACCAGTCAAGACCAAAATCAGCTTGCGCATCAGCACTGTCTTATCAGGGTCTACACAGTTCACCATTCAATCAGAGAAAGCACTCTTAACCCTTTCCTGTACAGACACACCTTTATTGCTAGGGCGAACAGTTTAGATCCAGATCAGCCGGCACATCCGTGCCGTCTGATCAGGATCTAAACTGTTCGCTTTTTTATTCATTAGGTTATTTCTGACCAAAATGCGACCAGTGCAGATCCTGATCAGACGGCACGGATGTACCGGCTGATCTGGATCTACACTGGTTGCACATGCGTAAAAATGCATATATATCCAGGAAAGGGTTAACACATCTTAACCCTTTACTCCATAAATATGCATTTAATCGCATGTGCCAACAGCATAGATTGTAGATCCTGATCAGCCGGCACACTCAGGAGCTTCACTGTGGCCTACTGCTATCAAAATACAACCAGTCTAGATCCAGATTAGATGGCACTGATGTGCAAGCTGATCTGGATCTGAACTGGTTGCACATATGTTAAAAAGCATATATATTGAGTATAGGTTTAAACAGTTCTGACCTATTTCCGACCATGTAAGTGTAAAATTTGATCAGGATCTACACTTACTGCAAAGTCAATATGCATCACTTTGTCACGGTTTATCACATATACTTAACTGATTCTATCTAATATTTACATAAATCTATATGAATAAAGCATTAGTTAAATGTATACACAAGCAAGCTAACTCAGCCGTTTGACTGTACCTTCCGAAACCCAGTCCGCCCAGGCCCCTGAGCCCTAAACCTTGTATACCCTGTACACCGCTAGGTGCTGTGCGGACATTGAACTCTCCTGGTCTATGACCAAGGGCATCATAATCACCGCTGAAATTATTAAGTGAAAAAGGGTCTTGTGACTTTGAATATTATTTGAAAATTTTATCCGGATGGGTGTTCAGTTGAATACTTGAGTCAACCTCAGGTACTTTGTCAGAAAGAAAAATCCTAAGTTTGATGATGAAATACTAAGAAATGGCAAAATCATATCGAATGTTAATTTTTTCGTGAAAAAAAAATCCAAGTACAAAAAGGGGCATAACTCTAAGAATTTCAGAGATTACCATTACTAGTTCTGTACAGTTTAAATAATCAAAGGTCAGTAACTCAGGCACAAAAACTTTAAAAGGGATAAAGAAAACATGTTTTTCTTTTAACCCTTTTCTCCATATATACCCTTTTTTATGCATGTGCGACCTGTGTAGATCCAGATCAGCCAGCACATCTGTGCCATCTGATTAGGATCTGCATGGCCGCATTCTGGTCAGAAATAACCTAACAAATCAAAAAGCTTACAGTGCAGATCCTGATCAGATGGCTGATCTGGATCACTGTTTGACCAAGCAATAAAGGTATGTCTATGGAGGAAAGGGTTAACTATTCGTTTAGTGTGCATATTTACCTATCATCCAGGAGAAACTTTGTGTGGTAGGGTTGCACTTCCTTAGCTTTGTACTCCCTGCGCGGGCTCACGCCGGGCTGGCCCTCCAAACCCCGCATTCTGAACGAACTTTTCTCAGGATCCAGCAACCCTGATGCATTCACTCGAAGTTCTTGCACCTTTTCTCTGAAAAAGAAAAGGCACTCACAATAAGTCATCAAATTACTTGCTGTTTGTTTCCTAAATATAGACTCTGTTTAGCAGATCAGAATGATTATGCTACTTCGCAGAAACATACAAATTGATAAAAGACAGGTAAACCAAATGATAAAAAGACTAGAATGTATCAGATTGGTTTATTGGTGACATTGCATCAATGGTCCTTTTTGACTTAACCCTTTCCTCCATATATACACCTTTATGGCCTCAGTGACAAGTGTAGATCCAGATCAGCTGGCACATCTGTGTCATAAGATCAGGATCTACACTGTTTACTTTTAAATTTATTAGGTTATTTATGACTAAAACATAAACAGTGCATATCCTGATCAGATGGCACAGATGTGCCAGCTGATCTGGATCTACTCTGGTCACACGTGATAAAAGTGAAATATAAGGAAAAATAGGCTTATAAGCAGCTTGACATTCCGACTTCACCAAGTAGAAAATAGCCTCCATGTTATCTCACAGGATTTATCAAGGAGCCGAGTTCAGATGTGCAAGAAAATATCATGAGGGGCATAGAAACAAGTCTCCATTTCAGCCAATCAGAAGCTTTAAGACTGGTCAAATATGTAAAAATGAGTGTTCATAGAAAAAATACAACTGTATGAATTTTGCCCAAGGTTATAAAACTGAGCATGGAAACCAGTCTCAAATCTCAAGCATCTGATTGGCTGAAATGGCGACTGGTTAAACCAGTCTCAAATCTCACCATTTCAGCCAATCAGATGCTTGAGATTTGAGACTGGTTTCCAATCTCAGTTTTATAACCTTCAGCCTTTATGCCTGGCCAATGTATTATCTGTGGCTTTTGTGCCAAATTTCATCCCCATGGGTTTAAATTTTATGTATTTTGCACTAAGGTAAATGTACCAATTTAAATCCCTGCCAAAAAATGCCATGTGAAAATATGTCTTCATAGCAAAATACAACTGCATTTAAAAAAACAAACAACGAATTTATGCATGTGTGAATATACCATTTTGCCTGAAATTTTGTCCCTATGAAATTAAATGATATCACAGCAGGTGTGACCAGGTGTGATGGGGTGTGTGTGAGGGGTGGGGGGTGGGGGTGAGCATTTCACCTTTTTCTGGCAGCCTTTGTTTCCTCCATCTGTAACTGTAACTCTCTTCTGTAGTCGGACTGCTTTCGTCTTTTAGCACTCTCACGTTCATCATGACCTGAAAACATTCAGATTCAGATTGTTTATCATAAAAAAATGGCAGCAATTGTATCAAAGTCAAGTAAGTAAATCTTTTATCAATTTTTGTGTGGTCCTACAACAGTGACACAAGTTGTTTTTATGATCGGATTAAGTAACATTGTGGTTTATGTAAATTGTGTTGCTTATCAGTTAGTATTCAGAACGACGCACCAATAACTTAGATCTCACCAATACCTCCAAACCCACCAATACCTCCCATCTCAACAATACCTCCAAACCCACCAATACCTCCCATCTCAACAATACCTCCAAACCCACCAATACCTCCCATCTCAACAATACCTCCAAACCCACCAATACCTCCCATCTCAACAATACCTCCAAACCCACCAATACCTCCCATCTCAACAATACCTCAAACTCACCAATACCTCCCATCTCAACAATACCTCAAACTCACCAATACCTCCCATCTCAACAATACCTCAAACCCACCAATACCTCCCATCTCAACAATACCTCAAACCCACCAATACCTCCCATCTCAACAATACCTCAAACCCACCAATACCTCCCATCTCAACAATACCTCAAACCCACCAATACCTCCCATCTCAACAATACCTCCAAACCCACCAATACCTCCCATCTCAACAATACCTCCAAACCCGCCAATACCTCCCATCTCAACAATACCTCAAACCCACCAATACCTCCCATCTCAACAATACCTCAAACTCACCAATACCTCCCATCTCAACAATACCTCAAACTCACCAATACCTCCCATCTCAACAATACCTCAAACCCACCAATACCTCCCATCTCAACAATACCTCAAACCCACCAATAACTCCCATCTCAACAATACCTCAAACCCACCAATAACTCCCATCTCAACAATACCTCAAACTCACCAATACCTCCCATCTCAACAATACCTCAAACCCACCAATACCTCCCATCTCAACAATACCTCCAAACCCACCAATACCTCTCATCTCAACAATACCTCCAAACCCACCAATACCTCCCATCTCACCAATACCTCCAAACCCACCAATACCTCCCATCTCAACAATACCTCAAACACACCAATACCTCCCATCTCAACAATACCTCAAACCCACCAATACCTCCCATCTCAACAATACCTCAAACCCACCAATACCTCCCATCTCAACAATACCTCAAACCCACCAATACCTCCCATCTCAACAATACCTCAAACTCACCAATAACTCCCATCTCACCAATAACTCCCATCTCAACAATACCTCAAATCCATCAATACCTCCCATCTCAACAATACCTCAAACCCACCAATACCTCCCATCTCACCAATAACTCCCATCTCAACAATACCTCCCATCTCAACAATACCTCCAAACCCACCAATACCTCCCATCTCAACAATACCTCAAACTCACCAATACCTCCCATCTCAACAATACCTCAAACTCACCAATAACTCCCATCTCACCAATACCTCCAAACCCACCAATACCTCCCATCTCACCAATACCTCCAAACCCGCCAATACCTCCCATCTCACCAATACCTCCAAACCCGCCAATACCTCCCATCTCACCAATACCTCCAAACCTGCCAATACCTCCCATCTCAACAATACCTCCAAACCCGCCAATACCTCCCATCTCAACAATACCTCCAAACCCACCAATACCTCCCATCTCAACAATACCTCCAAACCCGCCAATACCTCCCATCTCAACAATACCTCCAAACCCACCAATACCTCCCATCTCAACAATACCTCAAACCCACCAATACCTCCCATCTCAACAACACCTCAAACTCACCAATAACTCCCATCTCAACAATACCTCAAACCCACCAATACCTCCCATCTCAACAATACCTCAAACCCACCAATACCTCCCATCTCAACAATACCTCAAACCCACCAATACCTCCCATCTCAACAATAACTCAAACCCACCAATACCTCCCATCTAAACAATACCTCAAACTCACCAATAACTCCCATCTCAACAATACCTCCAAACCCACCAATACCTCCCATCTCAACAATACCTCAAACCCACCAATACCTCCCATCTCAACAATACCTCAAACCCACCAATACCTCCCATCTCAACAATACCTCGAAACCCACCAATACCTCCCATCTCAACAATACCTCGAAACCCACCAATACCTCCCATCTCAACAATACCTCAAACCCACCAATACCTCCCATCTCAACAATACCTCAAACTCACCAATAACTCCCATCTCAACAATACCTCAAACCCACCAATACCTCCCATCTCAACAATACCTCAAACCCACCAATACCTCCCATCTCAACAATACCTCAAACCCACCAATACCTCCCATCTCAACAATACCTCAAACCCACCAATACCTCCCATCTCAACAATACCTCAAACCCACCAATACCTCCCATCTCAACAATACCTCCAAACCCGCCAATACCTCCCATCTCAACAATACCTCCAAACCCACCAATACCTCCCATCTCAACAATACCTCAAACTCACCAATACCTCCCATCTCAACAATACCTCAAACCCACCAATACCTCCCATCTCAACAATACCTCAAACTCACCAATAACTCAAATCTCATCAATACCTCCATGCTCACCAAACTGAATACCTAAGATCACACCAATACTTTAGATCTCACCAATACCTCAGAGCTCACCAATACCTCAAATTTCACCAATTCCTCACACCAGACCAACATCTACATCGGATGTTACTCTAAAGGCTTCACCTGTCCTCTCGAGTAATTCAAAAGCTACGGTACATATAATAACAAGCCTTCAAGCGATATTGTATATCCTTGTGAATGAGACGTTTTCTATGGAATTTTCAAAACAAAACTTTTCATGAAATTTATCTATCCATTAACCCTTTCCTGTATAGATACACCTTTATTGCTAGGGCGAACAGTTTAGATCCAGATCAGCCGGCACATCCGTGCCTTCTGATCAGGATCTAAACTGTTCGCTTTTTGATTCATTAGGTTATTTATGACCGAAATGCGACCAGTGCAGATCCTGATCAGATGGCACGGATGTGCTGGCTGATCTGGATCTACACTGGTCGCACATGCGTAAAAATGCGTATATATACATAAAGGGTCAGCTTTATTTTGATTTTGACATAACTCAAACATATGTCAATCATGAATTATCATTCTTGCTGTTGAAAACAGTTTTATCGATGCTGACTTTCCAGATTCAATTATTTCAACAGTACTAAAACTTCACAAAAGTTAAACCGTTTAAAATCAACTGAAAAATCTTAAACTATACAAATTATCCATAAGGATTTATGTTCTTGTAGCCAGATAAGACAAATTCAAGTTTGCCACCCTCTGAATATTCCTATAAAATAATAATTTTGAACTCAGGTTGGCAGTTTCCGATAAGAAGTTGTTGTTGTTTTAAATTTCACTATAATTATTAAGTCTAACCCCCACCCCACCCCTCGCAACCATGTTTTCTAAAGTCATTATCAATTCCAATCTTCAACATTTTGTAGACATCATTTATGAATTGGGTCAAATAGATAATGTTGCGCGGCACCAGACAAAAACTAAAAGTAGACTACCGGTTTAATGACCGAAACTTCAAATGCATATTACTTTTCAAGTTATATATATATATTAACAGTGAAATGATCACGAAAGTTCAAGTTCAAAAAGTACTTGAAATTAATATTTATAACAGACTTACTTGGAGGTATCAAATTAACACTGTGACAGTTTGTATGAAGTTAAATGCAAACCCGCTTTGTTTAAAAAAAAAAGCTTACTTAATTACCGGAGATATTGACGTAAATGTTTAACAATGCTTATATTCTTTTAACCTTAGATTATTGATGTAATAATGGTAATAAACATAAGTAAAACAGACTATGTAAGAGTCAAACAAGATTTGTGAAAATCATTTCGAATATTTCACACATTATTTTACCAAATTATTGTACAGTTAGCCTTGCCTGCTAAATTATTGGCTGATGTATTAACTTACAAGCTTATATCTTATAACTAATATCTTGTACCGAACTCTATTTTGTAATTAATTAACATTGCAGCATAGATCAATATATTGTTATTATGTGATCAAGGAATTAAATTATTGATCCGTAATTAATATCTGATAGTAGTATCTTATAATGGATAAAACTACCTTATAAGCTCTTGGTCATACAGAAGTATAATGGTTTGTAATCATAAACCAACTATTTGTCACAGGGTGAGAAAGAATGTGCAGCCAGACCAGGACTCGAACCCGGGACCCCTCGCTTACAGGGCGAGTGCTCTCCCGACCGAGCTATCCGGGCCGCTTACACATCTTCTCCCCAGATGGTGACTAGATTCGTACCGCGACATTTTCCCCCCACAACTTGGAAATTCGTCCTCGAATTCCAGAGGGTACTTTCCATATACAATTGCGAGCGTTGTAAGACATACAAGCAATGCTGTCAAGGTCCCCTCATTGGGCGCCAAATGTCACAGGGTGAGAAAGAATGTGCAGCCAGACCGGGACTCGAACCCGGGACCCCTCGCTTACAGGGCGAGTGCTCTCCTGACCAAGCTATCCGGGCCGCTTACACATCTTCTCCCCAGATAGTGACTAGATTCGTACCGCGACACATTTTATAGAGGATATTTGTTTTTACCAGTGTAAGATAGAAATATATTTCACAGAGTGAATTCCAGAATCTGTATTTTCACAAGTGGCGAAGCCACGAGTGAAAATACATAATTCCGGAGTTCACAAGTGAAATATATTTCTGTCTTTCACACGTAAAAACAAATTTTCTTTTTATTTTATGCTTTTAGTGCACAATTTGCGTGAATTCGACAGAAAAATTGCATGAAATAGTGCCAAAAATGGTGTATGACGTTACGTCATGATGTCATATACCCAAACTAGAACCTATTTTCTAACGTTCTCATTCGGAATATATGTGTGTTTGGGTACCAATGCTAAAAAAACAGTGAAAATAAATAATGATATTCCACTGTTTGAAAACAGTAAAATACCACTTTTATTTCACTGAGAAAGTTCTGTAATTCACTGGAAAGCATAAAATGAAAGATCATTACCAACTTTATGGCTGTTTAACCCATTACTCTATACACACCATTATTGCTAGGGCTAACAGTGCAAATTAGCACTGACTATGATTTCTAGAAATTAAACCATAAATGCAAGAAGGTGAAATATTGACACACTTTCTATCAATGATTGAAGCCCCACTTACTTTGCAGAGAACCAAGAGTTAAATCCATAACTAAAACAGTATATCATGACATGTATAAACAGCCTAAATATCCTTATATTCGGTGGAGATGGTAATGTTCAAACTCACCCCAGTTTATTGTGATTTTTTGAAGTTTTCGGCTCGATGTCCATTTTCTGATATCATAAAAATCATTAAAAGTCCTTCTCTTGATCAAAAAAAGTCAGGGGACACAGATTTGGTAAAAAAAAGTCAGAGTAGCTTAACCACCGTAATTTATCTCGAAATAAACAGGGATACAAGATGAACTAAGTTATATACATCAGTACTTAGCAGTAAATCCTATTGTCATTTATAATTAAATATTAATCAGTATATAGTCAAACCTCCCTATAATCAATGAACAACAGCTCAAGGGAAGTTTTTGATACACGCAGGTAAATGGTCCCACCAGATGGCAGTTTAACCTTTAACTCCATGGGTTATGGCTTCTATCCCATGGAAGACCTGTCTAGATCAAGATCAGGATCTACACTGGTCACTTTAACCCTTTACTACATACAGTTGGGCTCCGCTATATTGCGGTCTGTGGGGTCCATCCCCTCAAATCGCGTTATTATCGGATCTGCGATATTCGCTGGACAAAGAACTTTGCTATTCTTAGGTCAGTACATGTATTACTCGTAACATTTTATCGGTTATTGAAAATAAATCCTTTGTTTGCATGTCGTTTTGTTATTATCTAATAGGTGCTATAAAATTATTACTTTGTGAATTTAACAACAAAAGTCTATACTGCGGGCGTTCGTCTAATGCAGAACTAATGTATTTGTTTGACCTGTACGCTGTTTTGAATGAAAACAATACGCTTGCAGTTTTAATCTTTATTGTTTTAATCTTCAATCATCATTTCTAAAATAATATTGTAAAATATGTCAAATGTAGGCATGAGCTTCTCAAATTAGAAGCCAATTAACAACATCAAACACCTTTGTCATGCTATCTGCAGTAGGTGCGAAAAACAACCATTCAGTAACCATTTCGCGTACGTGATTAGGTGCCCCAGTGTTTGTACAACAATTTATTACTTAACAATTTTATGACAGTTTGATATTTTAATAAACATAGGAAACAATCAACAGTTCATAAAGAAACATTTTACAATTGTTTCAACGATTCTCGGTACGTTAATGAACGAGCGTCATTGTCTTTATCGATTAACGCGGTATTAACATTGTTACTTCCCTTTTTTTTCCCTTTCCAAATATACAAAAAATGGCCATTGATAGAATTTTACTATCTTTTATGAAAAAAAAAAACGGGTCCAAGGGTCGACTGCGTTATATTGGATTTCGCGAAATAGCGGATCGCGATATAGCGGAGCCCGACTGTATATACAACATTTATCACATGGGCAACCAGCGTAGATCGAGATCACTTGTGCCATCTAAATAAATCCCCACTGTTTGCTACTTGGTCAGAAATAACTTAATTAACACTTTCCTCCATAGATACACATTTATTGCATGGGCGAATAGACTAGATCCAGATCCGTGCCATATGATCAGGATCTAACTGTTCGCTTTTTTATTCATTTAGGTTATTTCTGACCAAAATGCAACTAGTGCAGATCCTAATCAGACAGCATGAACGTGCAGGCTGATCTGGATCTACACTGGTTGCACTTGCATAAAAAATGCGTATATATCGAACAGTGTGCCAACTTGAATCTACACTATTCACTAAAACCCCAGTTACACAGAGCCATCGGTGGTCGATCGGTAGTTTTTTTAGCCAAATTAATGAGTGAACCGATGACAACGGATTGACCACCGATATCAACTATTGGTCGCCTGTTTGCCACCTATCATTTGCTGCTGGGGAAAGATGAGTTTCGTCGGTGAAAAATAACCGATCGGGATTTTTAGACATGTTTAAAATTCTCGATCGGTGAAAATATTTTACAAATAACTGATTGACAACTTGTCTACAACCGATCATCACCGATCGACATCCTGTATAAAACCGACATCACCGATCTACAACCGATATATCTGATGGGCCACCGATAAGCAACCGATCAACTAATACTTACCACAGATAGAAAAAAAAGATGAGAATTAATGTTTACCAGCAACCCATGAAATATCTGTTTAACCGATGAACACTCGTGAATCACCGATGGCTGGTAACACAGGAAAACAGAAATAAAATAACGCATGACAACCGATCAAATCAGCGAGCAACTTAAAATAAAATAACCGATTGGGCACCGACCGTCTGTGTAACTGGGGCCTTACATGATAAAGGATATGGATTTCATTTACACGGAGTAAAGGGCCCAAGATTCTATTGTTTTAACCCTTATGTAAATACATGCCTTTTTACGCATGTGCAACCAGTGTAGATCCAGATCAGCCGGCACATCCGTGCCGTCTTATCAGGATCTGCACTGGTCGCATTTTGGTCAGAAATAACATAATGGATAAAAAAGCGAACAATTTGCCCATGCAATAAAGGTGTATCTATGGAGGAAATGGTTAAATTTCTGTCCAAGAAGTAAACAGAGCAGATCCAGATCAGACTGCACTCATGTGCAGGCAGACTGGGATCTATACTGGTCACAGATATAAGCCAAACCAATGGAGTAAAGAGTTAAGTAAAATTTCAGCAAATCTGGTGGCCCACAAAATGGACATGTCCTGAGGGGTGAGAGTACTTGTAATCTTTTATGGCCACTTGGTACAAGCATGAATCCTTCAATATTAAACTTCACTCAGATTTGAAATACTACCTGACAAACAAACAAAAAAAAGAGTACCAGAATTACCATACATGTATATTCATTTATTTTTCATGGTTGTAGGATTTGTGATTTATGGTAAAACAGCATTTTGGATTTCTAAATTTGTGGCTTTTCCATTTTTTGGACAGATATTTTCCACAATATCTTTACATACAGTTTATTGAAATACTATATTTCATTGTGGCATTAATTTGTGGATCGATCTATCCAAGAAACCCATAAAAATTACTACCCCACAAAAATCAATGATTTCACATTACTTAAAATAGGATGACATATAACGATTGTACTTACCGACTGGTAAGCTGGCCAGAAATCCAGCTGGTTGTTGTTGTACTCGAGCCGCCATTTCTGCCTGTTGTTCGGATCTCACTGGCTGTTGTTCAATCTACAAATATTACACCGTATCTTTCTCAAAAATGTAGATAAACACTCAAAGTATTTGTTAAAAGTGAGTTATAATCCTGTGCAACAAATTTAGCACGATAGCTCACTATTTTGTAGCAAAATTGATTCCATTATTTTGTACACAAACTTTCACTTCCATTAAATTTTAACAAGAATGGATTTGTACCTTTAACATGATCAGTTATTTTTAATTGTATACAAAGGGGATTTAATGTCCTATTTGTCACACATTCCCTTCACAGTTATAAAAGGTTAAAAGGTTAATAATCTGTTTCCAATATAAGGCAATATTAAAGTATTTTAGAGTATTAAACTTCACAGAGTTAATGTATTTCAAGTGTCAAGTTTTACCCCACTGCCTTGCCAAATTAATAATTCACCTTTTTTTTAAATCCACTAAAAATTAATCCACTTCAGCTTGTTTCACCTAGGTAAAATTTAACACAATTACGAACAAAAATTAGGATTTAATACTTAAAAAATGTTCTTTAAACTTTAAACTTTATCCATAAATATCCATCTTGGATTTGAATCACACAGCAAAGAGATTTTTAAGGCCTGAACATTGATTGCAGTTCAATACGCCTGAAATTTTCACTTTAAAATCAATCAATAGACTACAAACTTAAAGTAAACCTAATTCGATATTTCACTGACTGTATTTGAACTGTCAATATCGGTAATCAATCGATAAAGTGTACTGAATAATGTATATACCTTATCCTATATTGATCATTGACCAACGTAGCACTTTACCAATGTTTGTGTTTGTTTATTCGTTACTGTATTTTTAAAGTGTTCAGACTAGTATTTGGACAGTTTTTTAGTCTCTAGGTTTTAAATTACTAGAGGGTGTCAAAAACTTATAAATTGGCTTTATAAAACCATTTATTCCTTATATAAGCATTTTAACACGTGTGCAACAACTTAAGATCCAGATCAGCTGGCGCACCCATGCCATTTCATCAGGATCTGTATTGATCGCTTTTTGGTCATTAAAAAACTAATATAATAAAAAGCAAACTGTGCAGATCCTGAACAGATTACATGAATGTGCCAGCTGATCTGGATCTAAACTGTTAGCACATGCGATTAAAATGTGTATACAGTCAAACCTGTATTAAGATGCCACAAAAGTGACAAAAACTGGCTGCTTAACACAGGTGGCTGTTTAAGAAAGGTAAAATGAACAAAATGTCAGTTTAGGACATGTTCAAACAAGCTGTTTAAGACAGGTGGCTGCTGAATGCAGGTGGCTGCTAAGGCAGGTTAAACAGTATATGGAGGAAACAGGCCTGCCAAAACTTCTTTATTAAAAATCCGGAGATTTTGTCTTAAGATGTCAATCATGACGACCACGATGATAATGTTATTGTTGTTTTGATGTCTTGTTGTTGGTGTTCACTATGACTGTGACTGAACAAATATGATGATGATTTCTGTTAAACCCTGTGTGTGACCTGTTTGACAATATTAGAATGAACATGTAATGAAAATAGATAAAAGCAGGTGTAACATCGAGGCCCTGATTTAGTTTATGACACACGGTTATTGTATAGTTGTGCCAGAGGCACTGAGGCAGCATGTCACTGACCACGTCCTCGTTATCTCGTTATCTCGCAATAAACAGGAAATTTGCGACTGCAGCAGAATAACTATTACGTTCATTGCACAACTCTTAAATAAGGTTTAATTAATCTATATTTTTTGCAATTTTATAGAAACCGGGAGATTTTGACTATAAATCCGGAGATCCGGAGAATAAATGTAAAATCCTGAGATTTCGGATAAAATCCGGAGATTTGGCAGGCCTGATGAAAGAGTTAAAAGATTATCTTGGGTACTTGTTTCCAATAGTTGAATAAAAACTAAGTACAAGTACAGGCCGAAAGTGTTCAGCACTAATGCTAGATTATTTGTTAATGATGCTTGTGTGCTAGCTGCAAATAAAAATTATGCAGACTTTAACTCCTTCTCCACATAATTACATGTATTAACAGTTTAGATCCAGATCAGCAGGCACACCCATGCCATCTGATCTGAATCAAAACTGGTTGCTTCTAAGTCTGAAACAGCCTAATGAATCAAAAGTCTAACAGTATGCCATTGAGTAATGGGTTAACCATTAACTATAATATACAAATTTTTACGCATTTGCGATCAGTGTAGATCCAGATCAGTGGGGACATTTATGCCATCTGATCAGGATCTGCACTGATCACATTTTGGTCAGAAATAACCCAACAAATCAAAAGCAAAGTGCATTTCCTGATCAGATGGCACATATGTGCTGACTGATCTGGATCTACACTGTTTGCCCACACTTTAAATGTGTATCTATGAAGTAAAGGGTATAAAGTCTCTAGATGCTGATGCATGCCTGAAGGATAGCAGATTTATTGTTTAAAAATTTAACTTTTATCTTGTGGGGATCATGCAGTTGGTTAATGAAAATCAAACTGGGTTATCATGATGTACCCCCCACCACTCCTCAAAGTGCATGTACATGTAGCAAATTTCATTCCAAGGATTCCACTTGAACAAACTAGAAGCCTATCATCAACAAAAATATCTAACCAGAAACAGGCTGTCAACCAGGTTATCTCCAAAATATAGGAAAAATATAAGAATATTTTTGCAACAAATATAGGAGATTTTGGTTGATTTTGAGGCAAAATATAGGAGTTTGGAACTGATAATAGTTTTATTTACTTGCACTTATACAAATGATTTTCACATGTGCATTTACTATTTCTACAATTATCAATGTCCAAAATGTTCACTGTAAAAATGATGGAAACCATTAACTTTAACATCAGCACCATCAAGCACATCACCAGCATCTGAATGACCATTCAAACAAGGGGGAAATGCAGAAAATGCATTAACAAAGCCGGATTTTTCAGTTTTAGTTTGTCTTCTATATAGTACTGTACACAGCATCGACCCATCCACTCATATTAATATTGCTTTGTGTGTAAAAATCTAGGTTACAATGTCCGAAAGGGTTCAGTCAAAAGTGACCCCAAGGTCACCTTACAAGACCTTACTTTGGTCAAACTCTATTGAGAACCTGTAGGCAATACATTATACAAAATTATATGCGCTTCACTACTCTAGAAGTTCCGGAATATGATTCCATTTATTTATTTACTCTGCATGGAACAGTACTGCAGTCAAATAAGTTAGTAAACCTAAATACAAAGAATATTGCTACAAGTTTCAAGAGAAATGATAAAACTTATCAAGTTATAACCATAACTGAACTTTAATTCAAACTGCCATTAAATTTCTATACAAAAGCAATAACTTTTCAAAAGCCAAAGCCTTCTTGGGAATAGATGGACATTATCCCTTTCTGGTTCATTTAAGTTTAACAGTAATTTAACTTTTATCTATTGAGTGGTTCCATAAAAAAAATAATTTTAGAAAACTTTGCAAATATTTTGCAGATTATCCTAATAAAAAAATTCTAAAGTTATCTCAATTTATTTAACAAACAGTTGTTGCAAATTATCAAATAATATTGTTTTTATTACCTCCCTTTATTTGACTTTGCCTTTTGAAAATTATATTTTTGTAAAGACACCTTTTGCATATACACTCTTTCTTTTGCAAACACTCTTTTCCAACAGAGTTTGCTAACACTCTTTCAAACTGGAAAACTGACCACAAAAGTCAGCAGAAGAATTCTTGTTCACAGTCAAGCATGGTTTTCCCAGGCGTTCATCTTGACGTTTTATACAACCACATACACCATACCAAATATAAGCTCTCTAGTCCTTGCAGTTGGTGAAAAAAATTTAATGATCTTTAAAATTTTTTGCATTTGGTTGCAACTGCAACAAGAATTCTGCATAGAAGTGAAAATTTGTTTTTGTTAGGTAAGCCTTAATACACAGAAACCTGCTACAAAGTTGTTAGAGAATCAGATTAAAACTCAAGTAAATGCCACCCACCAAGTTGTCACCAATCTAAAAGTTGAGTTTTGTTCTTGAAAAAAAAAGAAGAAAGCAATTTTAAGCAGTATCAAAGCAATATTTACTCTCTTCATTAATCGGCAAAAACAAATACTAAAAAATATAGGAATACACATAAAAATATCGGAGAAATATAGGAATATACGAGGCTTTTCAGAATATAGGATTCTGATCCAAAATATAGGAGAAATATAGGAATATAGGAATCGGTTGACAGCCTGCAGAAATCTTACCAGGGGGTAAGCTTCAACAAAAAAATCTAACCAGAAAATAAGCTTCAACACAAAATCTAACACAAAATCTAACAAGGCAGTGAGCTTCAACACAAAATCTAACCGGGGAGTGAGCTTCAACATAAAATCTAACAAAGGAGTGAGATTCAACACAAAAATCTAACAAAGGAGTGAGATTCAACACAAAAATCTAACCAGGGGGTGATATTCAACACAAAATCTAACCTGGGAGTGAGCTTCAACACAAAATCTAACCAGGGAGTGAGCTACACTACAAAATCTAGTCTGGGAGTGAGCTACAACACAAAATCTAACCAAGGAGTGAGCTACAACACAAAAATCTAACCAGGGAGTGAGCTACAACACAAAAATCTAACAAGGGAGTGAGCTACAACACAAAAATCTAACCAGGGAGTTAGCTAAAACACAAAAATCTAACCAGGGAGTGAGCTTCAACACAAAATCTAACCAGAGTGAGCTTCAACACAAAAACTAACACAAAATCTATCCAGGAAGTGAGCTACAACACAAAATCTAACCAGAGAGGAAGCTTCAACATAAAATCTAACCAGGGAGCAAGCTACAACCCAAAATCTAACCAGGGAGTGAGTTTTAACACAAACGCTTATTTTCTATCCTAAAAGTTAACTACAACACAAAATATCTACACAGAGAGCGAGCTACAACATAAAATATCTACCCAGGGAGTAACCTTCAATACAATATAAAACAAACAAAATATCTACCCACAGAGTACCGTTATTGCAACCTTTTCTTACCTATCATATAAATCACCAGAGACAAAAAACTACAAACACAGCAAACATTTATTTTCTTTGGGAAAATCTGGAAACTCTTAATTATTTCGCTTACAAAAATAAACTGCACAATTCTGCATTACCGTAATTATCATTCCATTGACAATCTAATGTTAGCATGAAAGTTTTACCCAAGCAACCTGGTTAAAGCACTGACAACTGATACAATACTGATGTGATTTCAAAACTGTGTAAAGTAAACATAGGCATTATATTACAATTGTTTTGATATAATATTTTTATCCATATCAAATACAATGTACCTTCAAACACCTGAAAACAATTTTGTACAATTGTCCTTAATTGTGTTAAGATGTCAAAATGATTTTTCCACAAATTTGTCACGATTTTGCATTAAATGATTAACAAATCGTACTTCTAAAATTTTACCATGTATGCTCCCCATGCAAAGCTTTTAAATAGTGTCAGTATACATCATAAGCATACACAACAAAATACAAAGAATTCTGATCATTTTCATTGCCACGGAAACAATATTTTTGTCTAACAAAAGAAAAATTGATCTAGAAGGTTATTTTTGACACACAACCTAACCACCACACAACACCAGCTACAAATATATGGGGCAAGATAGCATGATGGTCTTAGACTATAAGTATCATGCATGAGAGTGAGGTGAAGATGGAAAAATCTGTCACCGAGGGTGAACTGTTTTTGGGGGAACGAGGCTCTGCCGAGTTCCCGCCAAAACAGTTCTCCCGAGGTGACAGATTTTTCTATCTTTACCGAATGTCTCATGCAAGATACTTTTTCTTGCATACTTTTTACTGTTCATAACATTTGTGTACATTTATACAAACTAAATTTTGTTTCCTTACGCTGAAATATTGATGTTAACGCAAACCTTATTTTCTAAATGACGTCACTAACTTGAATATTTTAAGTCAGATACTTGAAGACGTGACGTCACTCGTGTAGCAAGCAAACGTTATCTTTTCCCTAGGGAAAAGATAAGATTTTCTTTCCCCGGTAAATCACGCGGAAATACTTATCTGGTATGCAAGAAAACTTATTTCCGCTCAATGTCTTCGATCAATGTGTGAAATATGAACTAAACACCCTTTATAGTTAATGAGTTATCTTCATTTCATGTTTACAAAAAATAATAATGGGAACCTTTAACAAGTGTGCTTTTTTTGCACATGCATTTTTACGCATTGTAGATCCAAATCAGCCAGCACATCCATGCTGTCTGATCAGGATCTGCACTGAATGCATTTTGATCAGAAATAACCTGACTAATAAAAAAGCTAACAGTTCAGATCCTGATAAGATGGCACAGGTGTGCTGTCTGATCTGGATCTACACTGTTTGCCTACGCAATAGAGGTTTGTCTGTGGAGGAAAGGGTTAAAACCACTTAACTAAACGATCTTACGTGCAGCATTAAACAGTGATCATACACCTAGTATGACCTTGAACTTGGAGGTAAGGACACAGGTCCTGCTTGATTAGAAAACAGATCAAAACAAAATATTTTTTTCAAATTCTTTTTTTGTGGGATTAGTGGTGGTGGGGATTGTGAATTTTTTTTTAAGTTTTCACATTTTTTATGAATTTGGGTCAGCTATCATCAGAACAACAATTTATGATCAAGTGATCAAGCAAAATTTAATGACTGACGGTCAATGTAAGAAAAATACACCAAAAAACTCAATCAAATGCACAATCAAAAGCACACATGCAAGCACACACACAGACGCAAGCACTGTCAATGACAAATCACTGTACTCTAGCAGAGTATAAAGAAAAATAACTTACGGGTTCACTGTATTCAGCTTCTTGCCTCAAACCAGGGTTTAACCAGTTATCATCTTCTAAAATACCACTTTGCTGTCGACGCTGATCATCAAACCGCACTTTCCTGAAATTAATGTACCGTAGTATTATTTAATTTCACCGGGACAAATTTTCGCGCAAAGCCCATAAATAACATATTCGCTGGGGCATAAATTCGCCCAACTGTTTTTGTTTTCTATAAAGAAACAATGTTAAATGGTTTAATTTCGTTGGGGTTGAATTTCGCCCTCTTGTCGTAATGCGCAATGCGCGAAAAATTACACCCGCGTAAAAAAAATGATTTCCGCGTGAAAAAATGATTTAACAGTCATGTGAAATGTGAACACTGTATGACAAAAGTTCATAATAATGGATCTGGTCCCTTTCCTCCATAGATACATCTTTATTGCATAACAGATCAATGTACAGTAAAAACTCCCTAAACCGGTCGTCATCGGGGCTGGGGAAAAAGTCCGGTTTAGAGAGGATTCCGGTTTATAGAGGATTTTACCCTTATTACCATATTTGACAAGTGTTGTTCTAATTAGTGTGTTATAACATAACGCCTTTTCTTAGTTTGAATTGAATTTTGGTTTCTTCGCAACATTTGACATATTTTAGGGAATAAAAATAGCAAAATTAATTTTATCCAACATTTTAATTTATTTTCTCATAAAAACATATTTTTTCAACAAACTCAATTAAATACATATGTGAACATGTATATATTCAAACTACATGCTATGGAATTGTAAGCATGATTTTCACAGCCCTCTGTGAAATCGCCGACTGATTGACCGATTTGGCGAAATTGCAGCATTAATTACAAAAGAAAGACAGTCACGGGTGTTTCAAACAATAAATAAAAGAGACAATTACCTAATCATCGCCTTCTCAACTCGTATTTGTTTACACAACAATTACATGTCCCAGTTATTAACCCTTGTAATTTTCACGCCTATTAAATAACATGCGAGCCTCTAAAGAAAAACAACGGATTATCTTGCAGATGTTTGACACGCTTGACAATACACAAGCCTTTGACAAGACAAACCGAGTTCGTCACTTTCGATGGCAATTATCAAAATTCCGGATATTAGAGGTTTTTTTTAAAGAGCAAAATGCAAATAAAATTGTAAAAATAAGGCCGGTTTTCGGAATTTGGAGGTTCCGGTTTTCAGAGGTTTTCTTTTCTATAAAATTAGAAGGAAAAAAATCGGGACCGTAAAAATTATGCGGTTTTGGGAGGATTCCGGATTATAGAGGATCCGGTTTAGGGAGTTTTTACTGTAGATCCAGAAAAGCTGGCACATTTGTGCCATCTGATCAGGATCTGCACTGTTAGCTTAACAAGATGGCCAATCATAGCAAGTTGATCTTTAACCCTTTCCCTTACAGATACACCTTTATTGCTAGGGCGAACAGTTTAGATCCAGATCAGCCGGCACATCCGTGCCGTCTGATCAGGATCTAAACTGTTCGCTTTTTGATTCATTAGGTTATTTCTGACCAAAATGCAACCAGTGCAGATCCTGATCAGACGGCACAGATGTGCCGGCTGATCTGGATCTACACTGGTCGCACATGCGTAAAAATGCGTATATATACAGGAATGGGTTTATGAAGGTTTTCAACTTTACCCTTTACTCCATATATGTTTTATCGCATGACTGTGTGACCAGTTTAGCTTGCAAGGAGCTGGCACATTCATGTCATCTTATCTGGATATACACTGGTTGCTTCTTGGTAAGAAATAACTTTATGAATCTAACAGTGAACAATTTAGATGTGTATCAATGGCAGTGATGTGCTGATGGCAGTTGATCTACAGTGTTTGCCCATGGGATATAAACTGGATGCATTTGCATTACTGCCCAAGAACAGGCTCAATCAAATCGAGCCTGAAATATTTTAATATCTGTCATGTTGGGTGGCTTTTTAAGTTCTTTTTATCGATTTAAAGATATTGAAGCATTCTGACCAAGTAACAAAACTTATCCAAAATATAACCAATTATTATAAAGATTTTCAAACCTGGCTGAGATATAAAAGATCGAGATTCATTGTGATTTACAAAAAGTTGCAGTTCTATAACCCATTTTCAATTTTTTCCATAGACACCATTAAATGCACAGAAACCAACAGTCATATCAAGCATTATCATCAACTTCACAAATCTATTTCATGACAATATATTTACACTTCAACGTTGTCCTCAACAATGAAGACCTATTGATGTAACAAATCATAATTTGTGATGGTAAACAGTGTGACATATAACTTTAAAAGTCGTGGCTACAGTAGAACCATTCATAATTTATTGGAATTACACAATGTTTTGACACGTGACATCTCTGAGCACCCAAGTTTTGCCCTGTGTAGCAGTGAAAAAGCATGCCATCATTCACTTTGTTATTAACATTGCTGTTCCAACAGTCATTCGAAAAAAGAAGTTATATCACGAATTCTTCTAATAATTTCTGTATTAATGAGCATATTTATGTGTGTAAACATAAGGATTGAATCAATATTGTATTGTTTAAAGTATGCATGAAGCCTTTTGGGCTTCACACACTTTAAACAACTCGACTGTTTTCCATACCCAAATGAAAACCATCAAATACCGATTCAATCCTTAACTGAATACAAGTTCATCATTTGTCAGATCCTGGAAAGCATGTTTAGAACAAATATTAAACAAAAAGATATCAGACAAATTTGAATACAACAACTCTTGGATATTGACTTGTAGATAGTGATGGAAGGGAAAATAATCACAGTGAATGTTTATTAACTTCCTTTGTTAACTTAAACAGAAAGAGGAAGTTGAGTTGGATGAAAAAATGAAAAATCCAAAATAGGAAAAAAAAATACAAATAGCACCTTTAAAACAAGCAAGTTTGTGCTTTTCTTTATTATAATTTCTGAAATTTATAATGACATTCATAAAAAATGGTATCAGACAATTTTTATTTCTAATAAGATGAATACAGCAATTTTCCTACAATTTCTTGCTTTGACCATAAGATATTAATTGCTCTTTAATCATTAATATATCAAAAAATAGTCTTAAGTATAAAAAACAACAACAATTTTATTCTCTTTTTTTTTACTTGAATGTTCTGCCTGCCAAGGCATAACACTTACTTGTATTTTCAAAAAAAAAATTGTCGTATAAAACTTTTTTTAATAATAGGGTCAACATAATTTCTTACTTGAAACAATAAATGTCAAACATTTTAATATCTTTTATTTCAGCAGGATGTTTCACCAGCCAGGGCATTACACTAAACTTTCACAGCAATTGTCTGCAGTGTTTGATGATATTGGTGTAAATGAAGCAACAGTGATTAAGAGGCGGAGAGCTCACATGTTAGCAGAGACTACACATAACATACATAATCAGTTAGAGGGCCAAGAATTATCTATGTTCTTTTTTGGCAGCCAGACTGAAGGGTCTACGACAAAAGGCCTCAATTCTGATCTAGATTGTTTTTGCAGTCACAATACATCTAGAATTACGGTTATACAGGACTGGTCAGAATGGGCGGAAGGCAAGATGCACTTTCTAATGGTACAAGATGAGACAACATCCCCTGGATATTGTTTGTTACAGGTAGTTAGACCTGATCTCCCTCTCCCAGTTGTTCCTGAACCGAGCCTCCATGATAAAAACTACTTCCAAGACATCAATGGAAGATTACTAGTGAGACATGCATCCTGCTTTCGTCAGATACCAGACGGGCATACACGTCATGGTCCTGCTGAAACGATTGACTATGGATTATTTGATGTTATTACCTGATACCTTATATAAATGTTATTTGGTAGTTTTGACTGTTTTCTGAAATTCTAAAAAAGTCCATGTTTGTGAACTGTTGACCGGTCAACAGTTTCGACTGTTTCCCTCGTGTGCTCTGACGTCATGACGTCATATGGGGTAAAGAAACAAATTGACTCCATTGCTTATTTCTCCATTAATAAAACGAGGTGAAGTATTAAAAAAAATTAAAATTTTGTCAGCAAAATGACAGTTTCCTCAAGTTTTTGATGAAATAACAGAGAAAATCAATATGAAAACCTGCTGACATACAAAATGTTGACAGTGTGACATAGTTGCAAGATGGTTAAATTAAAAAAAGTTTAATTAAAAACATATTTTCTTGTTCATTTTTTAACTGTAAGTACTGTTAAAACAATAATTGATCAGGTAATAAAACAGTTATTTCATATCTGATTTGGGAACAGTCAAACAGTTGACCCTCGATGTCGGGGATAGTGTTTTGAACTGTTGCCCTCGGCCGACGGCCTCGGTCAACAGTTCAAAACACTATCCCCTCCACCTCGGGCCAACATTTTGACTGTTCCCAAATCACATATGAAATAACTGTATACTGACATAGTAAGAGCTATCCACTGTTCTACATGGCCTAAAGAAGCTGTTCCCTGGTTACACCAGCAGAATGCCAGTGGCTGGCCTACAGAAGATATGAAGAGATATTCAGTTGAACAAGGATGTTTTATTGTTCCAGTTGCCAGTAGGACAGGTGTGTACCATGACCAAGAATGGAGAATATCTACATCTCTTGCTGAGAGATGTCTGATGTTCAACCTAAACATAACTCAAATAAGGTGTTACATTCTGATGAAGATGATACTCAAAACGTTTGTACAACCAAAGTGCGGAGATGCTGTCTCCAGTTTCATGTGCAAGAATATTTTATTCCAATGTATAGCTAATTCAGAAGCTAATGAAATGTGGAATGAATGTACTTTACTAACATGGTTAAATCGGTGTTTGCAAGTTTTACTCAGCTGTATATTAACAGAGAACTGTCCTCATTTTCTGATACCAAGAAATAATCTCCTTGCTGGTAAACTGTCTGGAGAAGTCAAACGTCAGCTTGCAGAGGTTATAGGAACACTGACTGAGAACATGGAGCAATCACTGTTGCGTATAGGCATAGATGATCTGGGTAATCGCCTCCATGTCAAGTCTGGTGGTATATCAGGTGTTCACTTACCCTCTGCATATAGCATCTGTGTATTTGTAGCTTGTAGGAACATTTTTTCTGTAATAAGTCCCCTGCAAGGTATCATCAAATTTAATATGGAAAAACTGTCTTGTATCAGTAATTCTCGTTCTGTTTACCAAATTCTCACACACAAAGTCTCACAACTGTGTCAGAAATATTCCGGTGGTCAACTTGAACAAATGGCCAGCTGCCTGATCACACCATTCTTCTGTACAATCATAGGGTCTACAAGAGCGTCTGTTGATATACAGCAGTCAGGTGTTCTATCACGTGAAGCACAAGATTGGTTCTCCATAGGTTTAAACTCAGATGTCTCCACAGGCAAGCTGAAGCTGGCATCAGCACTCTACTGTGCTGGGGAATTTGAAAGATGTGAAATCCTCCTGCTGACTTTGGGAAGACAACTGGATCAAACAACCGTGCACACTATATGTAAATGCTACCGACAGGCTAGGTCATTTCTAGGAGACTTGGCGATACTCTGCTATGAGAACAATGAACATTTGATCAGAAACAATGTGGCTTTCTGTTTAAAATATTTACCATGTGAGGTTAACTGTATCCCTGGTGAACTGAAGTATGAAATGTTCCGAACTACAGAGGTGGAACGGCCATATAGAGATGAAAAATATTACTGGATGGATTGGGCAGTGGTAGATCCTCTCCCTTATCTGTTCTTCCTGCAGTTCAAGGTGTACGGACAGCTACACAGACCAGCAGATCAACACAGAGCTTTAGAAAACCTGGCCAGGACAACTGACAATGCACCAAACCTTGGTCACAGAGAGACAGCCCTGAACCTACTGGGACAGTGTGTGGAACAGGAGGGCAGAAAAGGAGAAGCTTTCTACTACTACAAGAGGTCACTAAATGTGCGTCCTACAAACAATGCAGCAAAATGGCATTTATGCATACTGTTAGCCAGATTAATAGCTCCTGTTTGAAAAATCTCTGTGGAACATAATCATTCTGATTTCAGAGTTTGATGCACATTTGTTCATCCTGTCTGATGGCTGTAGTTCAAAATTCAACTGTTCTAAAAACTCCAATAATAATTACTGTGTCTTACATTACTTTGGATTTTGTAAAATGATAAAATGTTTTGATGTGCTTTTTACCAAAAGTTTCCAGTATTTTCTTACATTTTATTACTTTACTTCGAGTTTTAATGGGTATTGTACAAGAAGGTTTAAAGCCCCAGCCCTAAACTTAAGTAAGAATATACTATTGAAAAATCATATTTGTCCATATAGACTCCAATATATAAACTCTCTAACAGAACACAAAAGGTCCAATCGAATTCTTTCTTATAGACGGGATTTTCAATGATATTGTTAACTTATTGTTAACGAACTTTTAAGAAGCTAAATATAATGGAGCTATATTTAGCACCAATGAAGAGACCGCTTCATGCACGATCTCGATTTCTGTGACGTTTCGGAAATCCTACTTTCGCTTTTAGTCGCGCGGACCAAATTTATTTTAGTAAATTAAAATTATATTAGCCCAAACTAATGCTGCAAATTTGTGACTTTTGCCATTGCTTTGCCATAGACAAAAAAGAAAAATATAAAAATCTCTCAGCACAATACACTTCCATCAAACTCTGCACAAATAAATGCTTTAGGTATATGATTATTTTGCATACGTTAAAAAAATTAGGACAGTAAAGAAAAATAGTTAGACCTTAGAAATCCCTAAAATTCTATTTCAATTTATCTATAAAATGGAAGCAACACAAAACAACAATTCTAATATCACATGCTTGAAATGATACAGACAACAATATCTAAGGTCCTTGAAAAGAATTTCAATTGTGGAGAGAGAAATCAACATTTTTATTTTTATGTCATCCATATTCGCAACCAGAAAATTGAAGGTCAAACACACTTTTACAAAAAACTCACATTGTCTTCATATTTTAAACCAAAGGACCTTAGGTATCATTGTTAGTAACTCATTAATCATCAAGACATTTAAATTGATGTTTAGTGTTGCTAACTATTTTTCTTTATTGCTGTAACTTTTCTTAGCGTATGTAAATTAAACTTATATTATTAACATTGGTTTGTGCAAATTGGGATGGAACTGCATTGCGCCGTTTGTGAGATTTTATATATTTTTCTTTTTTGTCTATGGCAAAACAATGGCGAAAGGCGCAATACCTTATGTTTGCTCATAAATTTAGGTCTACACATACAAGAATCATTATGTGCTTTTATTGTTGTTGTTGTTGTACTATTTGTAATTTTTTGTTTTGTTCTGATTTTATTTTGGCAAACATTACATGTAAAATGGCTAAGTACACATGGATATGTAAAGAGAATGTTTACAAAGCTTTCAGGTGGTGCATTTTTATATTTATTTTTGCATATATCTGTGGACTTGCTGCACCCATTGAGAGAACACAGATTAACTTTTAAAATAACTACTTAGAAGCAAAACTGATATTATAATTTATAACAGATATGAAGGAAGGAATCCAGGAGATTGAATACCATTTCAGTGCATAACAAACCCTAGAAAAATGAGTTGTTGATATTTTTGTTTTCAACTCACTTTTGTTTTCCCATTACTATATTGTTACATATTTTCACAATTACTAATATTGTTTCTGCTAAATTTATAATGAGTGATGTCATCTGCTCTTCAATATCTTGGTATTTCAATATCTTGGTACACACCAGCTCTTGGTCAAAGTGTGTAAGTTTTTTTATGATAAAGCAATTTTTTGTTTCGAAAAATTGCTTCAAAGAAATACCTACTTCAGCCATTCAAGTATTTGAGACTAGAGTCTAGAAGAACACAAACAAACTACATGCAATTGGTTCAATTCATGGTGTTTCATGGTATCATTATACTCAGTGTTTCTAATATTTTCGGCAGGGCGGTCATTGTCCAATTTTTGAAAGAAATGTTAGATTGAAATTTCAAAATTAGGTAAATTAATCAGTCATGAATAGTGGCCCATTGTTACAAAAATTACAAACATGTACAATTTATCACAGCTTAATCAGCTATTAACCTGTCAATTATCAACTTCACAACTCTGCTACCATGACTACCACGACTACTGTCCGATTGGGATGTTAAAACTTTTAATTAGAAACACTGATTAAACAATATAATTAGTTAAATATTATAAACTTAAATTGAAATTACAGTAGTATTATCAGAAATCATGCTGTCTTACCCACAAAGTAGATTTGTCAGAATTTCAGAATGTTTTTAATGTCTTTGTTTGGAGATCAACTTATATTGAGAAACTACGTGTTTCTTTTAAAGTCCATTTCTGACAGTTTGTTTGCATCATAAATGTTATAGTGAAAGTTAAATGTAATTAAGATTTTACTTTCCCAAAACTCTTAATTGGCTAATGCTATTTATCAACAAATAAACTTTATACTTGTCAATAAAAATCTCTTTTTAAATCATTTATAACAGAATAAATTGGCAAAAACAAAGTGGCAGCCCTAATCATTGTGAATTACTTGTATCATTTGTTAACAACTCAAAATGCTCCATTAATGCTTTTATATAAAAAAAAACACTTCTTTCATGTCAAATTATACTATGGTTGAAAATAATTGCAGAACTATTTAAGGGGCAGGTGACTACCACTTGCATCAGTATAGATGCTTTGGATGACAATATGTAAGCCCTTATGAATATATATAGAAATATAATATTTCTGCAAATTTATTTTTCACAATTGAATGGGAAGTCAGTTCTACCACAATCTGATTAAAAGTTTAGAAGAACCTCTATGCTATCAATATCTAACGACAATTCACTAAAACGTGCTTTTATCAATTACCTCTTGAACCAACAGATTGTCGCCTCAAAAATCGCATGATGATTGCCATAAATTTCAAAGCGTTCTGAACCTTGTATTGTATATTGTAGCCACGTACACAGAGTGTTTTAAACCCTGGCAAGTGTTGACAACCTGTGCAAGGCATATTTTACTGAAGTTAGCTGTATTTTATGTAGTTTGGCATTTATTACCACTAAAATGGCATCTTTAGATCATTTGCATCTCTTGCCGAAAGCAAAGGAATCATGCTTCCTATGATGACATTTCTAAAAATATTAATCGAGGAAAACCACTTAAGCTAATAATTGTATTTATGGGCTGTAACAACAGATCTAACATTTTAATATTTACACTTCAACTTTGTCATTTCATAATTTCAGTTGGTAAACAGTGTGACGTATTATTTTAAAAGGCATGCCTACAGTAGAGCAGTTCATAATTTATTGGACGTTGCATAATGTTTTGACGTGTGACGTCGCCGAGCACGCTAGTTTTGCCAAAAGCAGCTATGAAAAAGTGTGCTGTCATTCACTGAGTCGTCAATGTTGCTGTTCCAACAGCCTTTTGAAAAAGCCGTAATATCACAAATTCTTCTCATATTTTCTGTATTAATGAGAGTATTTATGGGTGTAAATATAAGGGTTGAATCAATATTTGATGGTTTTCATTTAGGTATGAAAACAGTTGGATTGTTTAAAGTACGTGTGAAGCCCTGCGGACTTTACACACTTTAAACAACCCAACTGTTTTCCATACCCAAATGAAAACCATCAAATATTGAATCAATCCTTAATTGGATCTGACTTAAGTGAGATTGGCCCTACCTGTTCATAATTATTGATAATCTGTTCCATGACCCTGATCAGTCAAGAACATAAAGATTGTTTTTGCACTGTTTTGTTATGTTATGTTATGTAATTAATGTTCATTATTGATAAAAAAAATTGACATGTTTCCATAGAAATAAAAGTGATTTTCATTTTTATGTAAACTTTACAAAAATTTTCTAAAAATTTATTTGGTCTTGTTAAAATCATGTTAAAAATTTATCTCGTACAAAAATTGAAGTTGTTTAAACAACAAATTTAACAGACAATTATCTTATCATTGTCTACTCAACTCCTTAATCTTATATATGTTACGCAACAATAACCTTTGCAGTCATCAATAATGATAATTTTCACGCCTTTTAAATAATATGTCGGCTTCTAAGGCCGGTTTCCAGAATTCGGAGGTTCTGGTATTTGAGGATTTTGTTACAATAAAAAACTAAGGAAATCAATTGGGACCGCAAAAAGTTTGCAGTTTTCAGAGGATTCCAGTTTTAGCGAATCCAGATTAGGGAGTTTTTTCTGACAGTGTAATATGGTTTTCTTAAAATTTAAACTAATGACCATACTACTGAGCATCATGTCAGATATCATCAAAACTGAGCAAGCATGGTTATAAGTTGTCATCATTTTGTGAAACAGAAGCCGATGATGACAATGAGAAACGTGACTTTATCACAATACTCCATCGTGCAACTTGGACACACGTAAGATAAACATTGGTTGGTGTACACCTACCTCAATTCCAATTCTTTGTCTAGTTCTCTGTCTCTTAAGTCATTCTGAAAAAAATGTGAACAATTAAAATCTTTCCTAGCTCACCAGAACACAACACCTTTAGTTTAGAGGATTTTTCATTTTACCAGACTGAGTGTAAGATAAAAATATATATTACAGAGTGAGCACTGGAATTTGTATTTGTCATTTCCTATTATGACAAACAATCATGAAGAAGGCATTATGACCGAAATGTCGATGTAATAAAAAATGTTGAAGTTTTGACCTCTATTTGTGATTTATTTAACTATTTTCATAAGTAGCATAGCCATGAGTGAAAATACAAATTCCAAAGTTCACAAGAGAATTTTTTTTATATCCCATGAGTAAAACTGTTTATTTTATGCTTTTAATGCATGATTTGCATTGTTTCGACAACAACATTGGAGCCAAAATGTTTGTTTATGATGTTATGTAATGACATCACAAACCTAAACTTGAACTTTTTTTATAACATTCTCATTCTAAATATTATGTGACTTGGCATGTATGTTTTAGTCCTTTTACAAGAAAAACTGAGGTTTCATTCAAATTTGGCGCTGGCATAAATGACATTTTCACATGGGCATTAATTCGCACACTTGTTATGTTACAGTCTCAAAAGTCTAAATATTCAGTGTTTTGATTTTGAAAGGGTTTGATTTTTGTGCACTTACTCTAACAAAAAAAAAAATTAGCACGCAAATTAAGCCCTCAGAATATGTAATGATATATCAAAGAATATCTGTACATACCTGTAGTCTGTTTATAGCACCTTCACTAGCATATCTTCGCATCTTTGGTGATTGCTGCTGATCATCTTGCCTGTAATTAAGTATAATTTGTCATTTTTGAAAGCTGAATTAGGTAAGTTATATGGCTCAGTTAACTCTTTTCTCCATACATACGCATTTTTTCACGCATGTGCGACCAGTGTAGATCCAGATCAGCCGGCAGATCTGTGCTTTCTAATCATGATCTGCACTGGTTGCATTTTGGTAAGAAATAACCTAACAAATCAAAAAGCGAACAGTTTAGATCCTGATCAGATGGCACAGATCTGCCAGCTGATCTGGATCTAAACTGTTTGCCCATGCAATAAAGGTGTATCTATGGAGGAAAGAGTTAACAATTTACATACAGTCTAACCTGACCTAACGGTCACCTCCGAACTGCGGTCACCTCTATTTAGCGACCATTTTGTAATGCCCCCGACAAATTTCCTTCTATTCTATCACTTAATTCTGCGGTCACCTCCCATCCGCGGTCAGCGGCCATCGAAATTGCCTCCTGGTCGCGAAATTAAACCCTCTACAGCGGCCATTTTTTATTTTCTGCGAAGGTGTCGGATACTCTTCATTAGAGCATCGCGTGACAGCTAAACTACGTGCACCTGCTTCCAATCATAGCTTATCAATGCGCTTTTAAACAAGCCGTCGTAATTGTTAATTAATTATCGTGACCGCTAGGCGCGATTATGTTTGTAATTTATAATTGATAATAAATGGTTTACTAAAGTTTTAATATTGTTTCTAGTTTAGCTATTTGCATAAAAGTGCGAACAGTGTTATTAATTAAAGATGTTTACCTAGCTCGGCTCCTGTTGAACTTTATCGGCAGTTGGTGCGAAAAACAACCATTCAGTAACCATTTAGCATCCTTGATTAGGTGACCCAGTGTTTGAACAGCAATTCAACAATTTTATGACAGTAAACAATAATAAACAGATCCTTAAGAATAAAAGCTATTTTTTAAACGATTGTCGGTACGTTACTGAACGACCGTCATTGTCTTTATCTATTAACGCGGTATTGACATTGTTACTTCCCTTTTATTCCCTTTCCATTATGCAAATTTGCCGTTGATAGATTTTTACTATCATTTTATGGGGAAAAACGGGATCCACAGGTCGACCGCGTTATAATATAACTTATATTGGATTTCGCGATAAAGCGGATCGCGATTTAGCGGAGCACTACTGTATATTGAGACAAATAAGCTGTAACACACAGTACAAGTCCTGTTCATAACAGGCTTCACATTTCATTGCTCTTCCTCTGACCCTCCGATCGGAGGTCACCTGCCTACAGCGGCCAAATTGGCTGCTTCCCTTGGCTGGCTGCTACACACAGGTTAGACTGTATATATAAATTTGAAAAACTAAAAAAAATCCTTCCTTTCTTCCTGCTTCCGTTTCCTTCCCTTCCCTTCCCTCGCATGCCTTTCCTCTCCTTTCCTTTCCTTTCCATCACACTCCTCCCCTCCCCTTAACTGGCATGCATGTTTTGCCACAAGTTGCTGCAAAAAAGTTTGCTTTTCATTCACTTTGTTGTCAGCATAACTGTTCCAATAGCCTTTCAAAAAACAAATTACTAATTATTCTCATAATTTCAGTAAAAAATACAATATTTAATAATTTATGTGTAAATTGTCTTTGGGCTTCACACACTTTAAACAACCCAACTGTTTTCCATATCCAAATGAAAACCATCAAATATTGATGCAATCGTCAATAGTTCACCACAAATATTCATGATTTCACCGTATGTATTGTATGAATATGAAAGTACTGTGGTATCATTTTAACCCGCGCTGGTTTAATTCACCTATTTCGCGCTTTGACAATTGCGCGAAATTCAAGCCTAGCCAAATGAAACCAATTTGCAGTATGTCTCAATGAAATAATACAATAGCGCGAATTCATTTATTTGTGATCTTTCCGCGAAATTTGTCACCGCGAAATTAAACGATACTACAGTAAAAAACTAAACCTGAAATTAAGTTCATCTTCTTGCCTCTTCCTCGACAGAATATCCTCGTAAGTCGGAGTAGCCCAGCCTTTTCTCACTTTTCTCTGCTGCAAAAAAACCCCACTAAATATTATCATTTTATATCATATACCCTATGAATTTAAAGCATTCTGATTGGTCAAGAGCTCTGTACTCGCGAGTCCGAAAACAGTGATAACTACCCCGGGAATTAATAACTACCTTTGCTATCATCATCATCATCATCATCATCATCATCATCATCAGAATGCATTAAATTAATAGGGTATATGATATAACAAGTAAATACTAATGTTGAGGTCGATATGTAGTTTTGCGGACCTGGGTAGTGTGATATCGACCTCAACATTAGTATTTATTTAAGGAATGATTCTTATTTTGGTGCGGTTCATTCAGATTGGACGTGCACGCGAGAGCTGGCAAATCCATAAAGCGCACTAGCGCTTTATGGAAAATTTGCCAGCTCTCGCGTGCACGTCCAATCTGCATGAACCGCACCAAGATAAGAATCATTACTTATATTTACATTTTATTCATTTTTTTCTTTAAATAAACTTAAGTCGAACGCTTTCAAAAATTAGTATTAAGTGAAAAGGGGGAGTAATACGTGGGAGTTTTCAATAGTAACAGCCATTACGTTACTGACGTCATTACGGGTCATGCGGTTCATGCAAAATGAACCGAATTTTTTTAAACGAAGAAATCAATAGGAATGTAAATATTTGTATAATAATATTCTTTTTTAAAGCTTAACCCTTTCCTCTATATATACACCTTTTTACGCATGTGCGACCAGTGTAGATCCAAACTGTTTGCCCATGCAATAAAGGTGTATCTATGGAGGAAAGGGTTAAACCTTCTGAATGTTTTTAAAACGTATTTTGATATAAAACACATACACATATCCACCACTTATTTTTTACCAAACATTCAGAGAAATTTCCCAATTCAAGTTCATCAAGACAACAGAGTGGCTGAGATTTAAGATGAGTATTTCTATGGGAATGGGTGTGTGTACATGGATGGGTATGTGTAAATGTACAGGAATGTATACATGTAGAGTATGTGTATATGTAGAGATGTGTGTAGATGTATGAGTATATGTACATGTATGGGTATGTGTACATGTATGTCTAAATGTTCATGTACATGTATGGGTGCATGATATTTATTTGTAAAGAAGGTCGGTTGTTTGAAAATTTATCCTCGGGTTAAGCTTACTAAAGCCTTATATTTAAATTTCAGAAGAAAAAAAGGACAGTTGTAAGAAATATTTTGAATACCTTTTCATGTCATAAGAATTTTTATTCACATGTACATCTCTATAAAATAAAAGTGAAATCATTTAACATGTAAGAATAACTTATTCTAATTTCACACTTGAAAAATATGAAATCAATTTCAGAATTATAAAATTTATTCTTGAAGACCATTAGTAAATTTAAAATGGAAGGTCACAGACTGTTACAAACAGCTAACACGATTTGTCATATAAAAGCTGTGTGCTAAACTATTTTGTGAAAAATTTGGGTTTAAAAGTGACAAAACTTTCCTTTTATCATGAAAAAAGGCCAAAGGCCGAAACGTAGAATGCATAACAGTAGAAAGAAATTGGTGTTTTTACTACATTCATCTCTGATATATTTTGTGAAAACCAATGAAATTTTGAGAACAAGTTGATTCATTTACTGACTTAAAGTGCAACAGCTATTGCTAAACATGCAAGTGAAAAACAGGACTTACATGCTTTGATGTAAAACTGGTTAAGTAGGGAACAGAAAATAATTAATTCAAAGGGGAATTCAGCACAATTTGAAATATATATGATTGCAAAGATCTATAAATTTTCTTCACATCAGCAAAGGAATTAAAAAGGAAATCGCACCATAAATAACTAAACTATGACTGTCTGAAGTTGCTAATTTAATACTTTTGGAGGCATCCATTTTAAATGGTCAGGTCTTCCTCTTTAGAAGTATAGATTTACCACATATTCCAAGCTATAAAGGGAAATAAATGAACTTGTAAAGGAACTATTTAACTTAATAAATCAGTAACAAAAGGCAACAAGCTACACAACAAATTTATACCTTTGGAACCATTGGTTGCTCCTGAAATATAGTGGGGACCGTGAAATGGTGCTTTAATATATTATATATAGCAAAATTAAAGGGAATTTAGTAATTATTCTATTTAAACTTTCACTCTTTCATTCAAGTTTTCGGACAGATGTCCTTTTTCAATAATAAAAAAAGAATTATAAGGAAACCAAGTTGCATTCATCTTCATAATATGTTGATGTCTCAGTCTTAGACTTGACCTGGAAACAATGAATACAAACATCCCGACAAGTTTGGTAAATGAGGCGAAACAAAGCCTCTTCTGACAAGTTTGGTGAAAATGAAGCCTCTGAAGTGGCAAAAAGATTTCCTTTGATTTTATTAAATGACCTTGATCTCTGACCCCAGATGATCCAGTTTTAAATTTGTTCAAGATGTCATCAATATAAACATTGCCATAAAGTTTGATAATGACAGGATGACAAGTGCAGCTGCTGTTGTGTTAAGAAGGAGACAACTTCTAGGATACTTACATTTTGTTTCAGAAATTCATTGTATTCTCGGTTTCTCTCTTCCATTTTCCTTTTCTGAAATAATTAGGACATTAAATCTACAAAAGTTATTTACATAAACACATAAACTAAGATGGCAATGAGTACTCAAAACTAGAATGTTGTGTTCCGCGGAACACATGTGTCGCCTGCATGGAAAAAGTTGAAATGTGGGCCTATGTTTAATCATATATAATATTTTTTTTTATTTAAGTTGATTTCAATACTACACCACTGAATACATCTGTCATCTAAAATGCATTTAAAAGGGGAATAACTGAAACCTGAGTTATCATCTTCAAAAATTGGTTTGTAAATGCAGATGAATTATTCAAAGTATGAAGTGAATAGGACAAGTACTTTCAAAGTTATAGGCAACATTAAGTTTCAGGTTAAAGTTGCATTGAAAGGGGCATAACTCAAAAAATATTGAAACTGGAGTTATCATTCTTGTTGTCTTAATGGCATTGTTCATGCTGATGATATATTCCAAGTATGAAGTGAATAGGACAAGTACTTT
Source organism: Corbicula japonica (assembly GCA_038501625.1). Taxonomy (NCBI): domain Eukaryota; kingdom Metazoa; phylum Mollusca; class Bivalvia; order Venerida; family Cyrenidae; genus Corbicula; species Corbicula japonica. The sequence goes on along the minus strand of JAZAYU010000012.1, from coordinate 104,183 downwards.
CAAAGTTATAGGCAACATTAAGTTTCAGGTTAAAGTTGCATTGGAAAGGGGCATAACTAAAAAAATATTGAAACTGAAGTTATCATTCTTGTCGTCACAGATGGTTTAAGTGAAAGGGATAAGTTCTTTCAAAGTTATAGGCAACATTAAATTTCATGTTAAAGTGGTACTTGAAAGGGGCGTAACTCAAAACATATTGGAACTGGAGTTATCATTCTTGTTGACACAGATGGGGTTGTTTATGCTGATGATATATTTAAAGTATGAAGTGAATAGGACAAGTACTTTCAAAGTTATAGGTCACATTAAGTTTCATGTTAAAATTACATTTGAAAGGGGCATAACTCATAAAATAGTGAGAGGAGTTATCGTTCTTGTTGTCACTGATTGCTTTGTTCATGCTGATGATATATTCCAAGTATGAAGTGAATAGGACAAGTACTTTCAAAGTTATAGGCCACATTAAGTTTCATGTTAAAGTTGCATTTGAAAGGGGCATAACTCATATACTAGTGAAAGAGGAGTTATCATTCTTGTTGGAACGGATCGCTGTGTTCATGCTGATGATATATTCCAAGTATGAAGCGAATAGGACAAGTACTTTTAAAGTTATAGGCCACATTAAGTTTCATGTTAAAGTTGCATTTGAAAGGGGCATAACATATAAAATAGTGAAACTGGAGTTATTGTTCTTGTTGTCACGGATCGCTGTGTTCATGCTGATGATATATTTCAAGTATGAAGTGAATAGGACAAGTACTTTCAAAGTTATAGGCCACATTAAGTTTCATGTTAAAGTTGCATTTGAAAGGGGCATAACTCATAAAATAGTGACAGAAGAGTTATCGTTCTTGTTGTCACAGATCGCTGTGTTCATGCCGATGATATATTCCAAGTATGAAGTGAATAGGACAAGTACTTTCAAAGTTATAGGCCACATTAAGTTTCATGTTAAAGTTGCATTTGAAAGGGGCATAACTCATAAAATAGTGACAGAAGAGTTATCGTTCTTGTTGTCACAGATCGCTGTGTTCATGCCGATGATATATTCCAAGTATGAAGTGAATAGGACAAGTACTTTCAAAGTAATAGGCCACATTAAGTTTCATGTTAAAGTTGCATTTGAAAGGGGCATTACTCATAAAATAGCAAAAGAGGAGTTATCATTCTTGTTGGAACAGATCGCTGTGTTCATGCTGATGATATATTCCAAGTATGAAGTGAATAGGACAAGTACTTTCAAAGTTATAGGCCACATTAAGTTTCATGTTAAAGCTTGGGGACTACCGGACGCCGCCGACGACGCTGACGGACAATATGATCCCTATGTGTCTACCTGCTATCGCAGGCGACACAAAAACCAAGTACTTGATCAATCTTCCAAGTATTATTGTATACTACTCGGGTTCTCAGATACAAAATAATTTTTTTTAATTAAAATGAAATCCATTTATTAACCCTTTCCTGTATAGATACACCTTTATTGCTAGGGCGAACAGTTTAGATCCAGATCAGCCGGCACATCCGTGCCGTCTGATCAGGATCAAAACTGTTCGCTTTCTGATTCATTAGGTTATTTCTGACCAAAATGCGACCAGTGCAGATCCTGATCAGATGGCACGGATGTGCCCGCTGATCTGGATCTACACTGGTCGCAAACGCGTAAAAATGCGAATATATCAAGGTAAGGGTTAAACAAGGGCAACAGTAAACATGTATTCCTCCTCTCGTATATGTTCTGTTCTCTAACTTTGATACTTTTTATTGATTTCTGTTAAAAATTAAAGTATGATATACATTTAAACCTGTTTAAGCAGCCACCCAAGGGAGTAACAAAAAGTGGCTGCTTAACACAGGTGGCTTTTTAAGACAGTTAAAAATTAGAACAAAATGTCAGTTTATAGGTCATTCAAATAAATGGCTGTTAAAGACAGGTGGTTGCTGAATGCAGGTTGCTGCTAAGGCACTGTCATACAGATAACAAAACCCAAATAAAAAAACATGATTCGCCAAGGTATAAAATAGCCCTGTTGTATTATTTTCATATTTTATATTCAGTCGCCTAGATCTGTTTTCACGCACTTTGTCTACCGTGAAATACATGAAAACTTTTTACAGTTGCTAAATATAATGACACTACAATAAATAAATATACTGCAAATGAAATTTACAAAAGAATTAGAGGGCTTTAAACTCCTGACACTAAACTCTAATAGGAAAATTGACTTTGGACGCTGTGTAAAAATAAATATGCTTTGCATAGAGTCACCTTTGTGCTGGACAAAAGTGTGGCAACAATATAGTTTTGCACTGAAGTGACAATAGTAAACCCTTTACTCCACAAATTTGTGCCCAAAGTTATAAAACTGAGCATGGGAACCAGTCTCAAATCTCAAGCATCTGATTGGCTGAAATGGCGACTGGTCGCCATTTCAGCCAATCAGATGCTTGAGATTTGAGACTGGTTTCCAATCTCAGCTTTATAACCTTCAGCCCATGTGGACAAGATTCAAATCAGCTAGTACATCCATGCTAACTGATCAGGATCTAAACTGTTCGCCTTAGATACAGAAGGTTATTTCTCACCAAGAACCAAACTGTGTAGATCCAGATCAGATGGTATGGATGTGCCAGCTGATCAGGATCTACAGTGGTCACCCGTGTGATAAAAGGCATACCGGTAAATATTGTGTGAAGAATTAAGCTGCTATTGTAACTGACCTCTGCGGATTCTGGGGTTTTAAAGGCCAAACTGACAGCATCCTGAGTGTCATTCTGGTACGGTCGTCTGCTCGTCCTCAGACGCTCCTGTAATACAAATACAAACAAAGACAATTTATATGCTACAATGTGGCTGAAACATAAGATGTACCAAGAAGCAACCTGTAACTCAAGCAAACAACAGGGATTTTCCTCAGAAAATTGGGAAGAGGCCCTGGCCTTTCAAATTGGGAAATTTATAAATGATAATAGTTTATTTTGGGAAAACATAATTCACTGAAAGATGGGTACTAGTTTATAAATTTGAATAGTAATAAGAATTTTCAACTAAAATTTAATGTTTTAAAGCATATTATTTTCAGACTTAAGTTTTTAAACTCCCCTCAGAGGATTTTGATCTTTTTCAACATCTTACCAAGCATTTTGGGAAGAGACTCTGCCACTGTTCGGAAGAAATAAAATAATTTTGGATTGGGAAGAGGCCTGTATAAGGCCTCTGTTATATAAGGATGAAAAGCCCTGAACAAGGATAAAAAGCCCTAATTCTATACAAACTCTTCACATTAAATCATTAAAAGCTAAGTTAACCAACTAAACTGATATTTTCTTGAGTGGTGTAGCCAAAAGTGAAAATATCTGGTTTTGGTGTTCACTCTTGAAATAAAATCAATATTTCTCTGAAACAAACACTTTTACTTGTATTATATATTTTCTTGACAATCATATCTGAAAATTTGGTTGAGGAGGTTATTAGTTTTTAAAAGTAGTTCGGCAAAAACATTTGAAATTTAAATGGTATTTCATAATTTCAAAACTGAGGATTATCAATTTTTTCATCAAGTACATTCTATAAATCACTGGAAAGCATTCAGCAAACCCCTCACAAAAACCACCTGTGCCCAAGGTTATAAAACTGAGCATGGAAACCAGTCTCAAATCTCAAGCATCTGATTGGCTGAAATGGCGACCAGTCGCCATTTCAGCCAATCAGATGCTTTAGATTTGAGAATGGTTTCCAATCTCAGCTTTATAACCTTCAGACCAGGAAATAAAGACCTCTCAGATAACAGAACCACTTTTTCAATATCCCTTTCAACAGTTTTGCACTAATTTCTACCCAGGAATAAAGACCATTCCCACTAACGAGACAACTCACATCCTGTCTCAGAGGTGGTCTAAATAGAGAGTATTACGGTCAAACAACATTCTATACTACTCAAAATTTGATAGGGATCGCTTTCCGTGTTATCCCAAGTTTCTGACCCTGCCAAGTTTCAACCGCTATACCGCTTCAATAGTTTGTCGGCTCATTCCTTTTTTTTTCACAAATCTGATGACAAATGAACGAATTTTCAGAATCCCAGCAAATATTTTAATGTTTTTTTCCTTATGTAAGGAACAAACACAATCTTCAAAATGATCCTTATCAAATTTGAGTAGTATATTTACCTCAGCTAATTTCTGGTTGTATTCCTTCTTCCTTTCTTCATTCAGCATCTCCTTCTGTCGCTCATGAGAACCTATATTCTTGAAGAAATGATTGGGTGTGGCAGGTTTTGGAGGCAATCCCCTTTGTCTATTCTGTTTCTGAATTAAAAACGAAAAAATTAATTAAGAATCTGTAAAAAGTCTCCTGGTACATTCAATTAGTACTGTTATCATTTTAACCTATATTCTTTAAGAAATGATTGGGTGTTGCAGGTTTTGGAGGCAATCCCCTTTGTCTATTCTGTTTCTGAATTAAAAAATAAAAAAATTAAGAATCTGTAAAAGTCACTCAGTACATTCAATTAGTACTGTTATCATTTTAACCTATATTCTTTAAGAAATGATTGGGTGTTGCAGGTTTTGGGGGCAATCCTCTTTGTCTATTCTGTTTCTGAATTAAAAGAAATCAAATAATTAAGAATCAGTAAAAGTCACTCAGTACATTCAATTAGTACTGTTATCATTTTAACCTATATTCTTTAAGAAATGATTGGGTGTAGCAGGTTTAGTGGGCAATCCCCTTTGTCTACTATATTTCTGAATTAAAGAAAGAAAAATTAAATTAAAAATCTGTAAAATGTCTCCCCATAATTTCAATCAGTGCTGTTATAATGTGAACCTATATTCTTGAAGAAATGACTGGGTGTAGCAGGTTTAGTGGGCAATCCCCTTTGCCTACTCTATTTCTGAATTAAAAAAAAGAAAAATTACATTAAAAATCTGTAAAAAAGTCTCCCCATTATTTTAATCAGTGCTGTTATAATGTGAACCTATACCATATTCCGTTATGTATAACGCGCACATTTTTACCTCCCGAAATGCGCGCGGATCGTGGGTGCGCATTATACATCCGATCAAATTTTTCAGTGTTTTTCTTCACTTAAATTTCGCCAAAAAACAAAGCGCACTGATCAGCAAGAACATCAGAATTTGAGTATGAAACGAGCCGTCCACACACGAGGATGCCACATGGAATTACAGTAGAACTTTTTGAAGTTATTTAAAGAAACAAACTATTAAAGTTCAGGAAAGATCTTACATAAAAGACATCGATTTGTTTTGCTTTACTAACTCCTAAATCGGCTGCCATTTGTTGTTCAAATTTATACCGGAAGCAGAAGTTACATTATAAAACAATCACAAATGCTGTTGTCATCTCGTTCAATAGAGTCTTGCAATGTGAAAAATCGAGTTTTAAAAAATAATTGGTGTTATTGTTTGCAATTTAAACTATGTGTAATTACATGTTACAGAAACATCTTTCAATCTGGACTTGTTAAGAAATATTGATAGTTACTAACAATTAACCTCGAGTTTCAAAGGACCTTTTCAAAATATTTTCATGCCTCTCACCTTGTTTGAAGCACATGCAAACACGCCTATTGTTCAAAGATAATAATTGGAGCTTATTCCTGATAGTGTGACAATATATAAGCTGATTGGCGTTAATTATAATGATTATTTTACTTATTTGAGCCGACTTTTCTTATGTCGGCGCCGATTTTGTTTTACTTTCTTATTTGTTTGTTAATGATTTTCTTTACTTTGTAATATTTTACTTCAGCACTAAATTTAATACTTCAAATCGGCACTGATTTTACTTATTTGCGCCGATTTTTCTTATGTCGGCGCCGATTCTGTTTTACTATCTTATTGGTTATAAATGATTTTCTTTACTTTATAATAATTTATTTCAACACAAATATTTCAGATCGGCGCTGAATTTTCTTACGTTTGCGCCGATTTTTGATGGGCGTTATACATCCGAAATCGGCTTTTCCGTCGATTTTTTACCAAAGTTATGGGTGCGCATTATACATCAATGCGCGTTATGCACAACGGAATATGGTATTCTTGAAGAAATGATAGGGTGTGGCTGGTTTTTGGGGCTATTCCCTTTGTCTATTCTATTTCTGAATTAAAAAAGAAAAAATAAATTAAAAATCTGTAAAAAGTCTCCCCATTATTTCAATCAGTCCTGTTATAATGTAAATCTATTTTCTTGAAGAAATGATTGGGTTTGGCTGGCTTATGAGGCTATTACTTCTCTCTAGATATTTTCTGTTTCTGAATTCAATACACAAGTTTCTGAACTCAATACATAAATTAACATTTAATCAGTCATATTACAGTATACATTTATTTATTAGTAGTGCTTAACCCTTTCCTCCATAGTAACACCTTAATTGCAAGGGCGAACAATTTAGATCCAGATCAGGATCTAAACTGTTTGCTTTTTAATTTATTAGGTTATTTCTGACCAAAATGCAACCAGTGCAGATCCTGATCAGATAGCATGGATGTGCCAGCTAATCTGGATCTACACTGGTCGCACATGCCTAAAAATGCCTATTTATGGAGGAAAGGGTTAAAGTTTGGAAAAATTAGCAATTAACAACAAATGCTATAATTCTAAACACTGTCAACTATCAGCATCATCAGTTTAAGTGCTGACAGTAAAAGTAAGGAGAGCATCACAGATTTAACCCTTTCCTCCTTATATACATTGTAAGCTTGTATGGTGTAGATCCAGGCAAGCACATAGGTGCTTTCTGATCAGAATCTACTCTAAATATTCACTTTCAGATTTATTAGGTTATTTCTGACCAAGATGCAACCAGTGCAGACCCAGATCAGCTGGCAAAATTATACAGTATATGGCTGACATACCTGTTGTTGTAGTTGCTCATTATATTCCCGCTGCCTCTCGCTGACGAGCTGCTGTTTTCTCTGATCATCATATTCACCCACAGGAAGTGTAGACCCAGTACCAACCAGAACGTCTGCTTTTCTACCACCCTTCACTCCTTTCTACAATAAAAAAACCCTGCTCGATCAGGTACAATACTGTGTAATTATACACATTTCTTCACCTTAGTTCAACTAGATGGGTGTTCGGTTCAACACTTGTGTCGCCCTCTGGTGCTATGTCAGAAAAAAACTGCAAGTACAAAAAAGGGGTACAACTCCATCAAATGTGTCCTTGACCTAAAGAAATGGCATCATCAATTTAGTGGTAAGAAAACTATAATAGATTTAATTTAATCAGTTTTACTAAATACCATATAATTCCTTTTCAATGACCCCAGGGGTGTTAAATTTTCTTAAAGGGGAGCTCTTATTATTGATATTAATTATTTTTATTCTAACATTAGATTCTGAAGGATATTCATTTTGGTTAATAAATATTGTATAACTGATTTTTTCCCTAAAAACGCACATGGTGGACTTTTATAAGGGGAGGGTCATTTAACCCTTTACTCCATAAATACGCATTTTTACGCATGTGCGAGCAGTGTAGATCCAGATCAGCCGGCAAGTGCGTGCCATCTGATGAGGATCTGCACTGGTCGCATTTTGGTGACAAATAACCTAATGAATCAAAAGCAAATAGTGCAGATCCTGATCAGACAGCACAAATGTGCCAGCTGATCTGGATCTACACTGTTCGCCTACGCAATAAAGGTGAGTCTATGGAGGAAAGGGTTAAAAGGAATTTTAAGGTATATTGATCTAAATTCTCTCTTTCTTAAACATGTAAAAGTAGCCTGTTTAACATCTGGTATCAAATGTGTATTTCTTTTCTTTATATACAACAGAAACATGTCAAGTATATAAAAGTATTTTCAATTTCTATGTAGGCAGGTATTACTTATACTGTGTTCATTTTGTCCATTAAATTTGTATAGGTTTTATAATAAAATGCCTTAATAGTGAACCAATTGCAAGGGTAAATGAATGTAAGTGATGTGTTTACTTTTCCATACAGAATTAAGATTAAATATTTCAAAGCCTAATAGCACTTCAGAATAAGTCTTGCACAAGAGTAGAATACATGTATATAGGCAAGATCAATCACCAAAAAATGAATAGAAAAGGGAGATAACACAGTAAGTACTTCAGGCAGAATTATGTTTTTGTCGAATTAACTGAAATCATTGCAATTTTTAAATTGCACTATGTCAATTTTTCTATTTTCTAATTAACTCCTTGCATAAATATAATAAAAAAAAATAAAACATAATAATTTTAACAAAGAAAAGGGGGATAACTCTGTAAGTATTGTTGGAACAGTTAAGGTGCACACACTGCAGATGTTTTTGAGGTTTATGTGAAGTTCCCTTAAGCACTTCCTTCTACAGAAAACAATCTGAATCCATTTGGAGAAAACAAGAGAACCCCAGAGTTAGTAGGACAGTGTTATTTATTGTTAGCAAAATCAATCATAACCAACAAATCTGTATTCCTTTGCTTAATGGCTGTATGTCCAAAAATTTATTTAGTAACTGATTGAAAACTAAACTGATTTATTGTAATATGGTCCCTAAATCAGTTAACATCACCTTTAATTTTTTACCTCAAAATGAAATACTTCACAAAAGTAATTTACCTACCAAGTTTAGTGACTGTAAGTCTCTAAATTCTTCAATTATCAATAAGATATTCATTTTCATATTACCTGAGACCTTGACCATTGAACATTTGACCCCATAATTGATAACATCTACTGGCCAAGCACATACCTGTGACCCTGACCATTGAACGTATGCAATAAAGGTGTTTCTATGGAGAAAAGGATTAAATGGTCACCATGTCCTTGGTCTTTAAATGACCTTGAAAAACAATAGGGGTCATCAACAGATGATGAACAATCCCCATGCCAAGTTTGATAATATGGTGTTTAACAGTTCTTCAATTATTTATCAGAATGAATTTCCAATTAAAGATCATCCAAATCTTAAGGCCCACAAATCATTAAGGGTCAGTTATTGACAGTGAAGTATCCAACACCAAAGTTGAGTAGCTCTAGTGTTTTGAAAGGGAAGCACTAGAATTGAAATCACAGAATAGTGAAACAGAACAAGAGCAGGACCCAAGATTATAAATGTAAGATTGTAAACCTGCCACAAATCTAAAGCATCTGATTGTCTCAAATGGTAACCAGTCTCATAACTCAAGCATCTCATTGGCTGAAATGGAAAAGGAAACCAGTCTCAAATGTCAAGCATCTGATTTCAAACTCAGTCTCCACTTAATCCAATCAGATGCTTGAGATTTTAGACTGGTTTCCATCTTACGTCTTCATTTCAGCCAATCAGATTCTTGAGATTTGAGACTGGTTTCCAATCTCAATTTTATAATCTCTGGCCCAGATTTATTTGCATCAGATAATGAGATAGGCCTTTCCACCATATATACATGTTTTTATGCTAGTGAACAGTGCATATCCAGATCAGCAAGCACATCCATGCCGTCTGATCTGGATCTGCATGGGTCACATTTTTTGTACAAAATAACCTAGCGAATCAAAAAGCACAATGCAGATCCTGATCATATGGCATGATCTGTTGATCTGGATCTACACTGTGTGCCCATGCAATGAAGGTGTATATATGGAGTAAGGTGATAGGCTAGCAGTGCTTGGAAGACAACTACCTGTTTTAACATCTCATTATATTCCTTCTGCCTCTCCAACTCAAGCTTATGTTTTTTCTCATTATATATTTTCTGGTCTAACGGAAGACCTTGTCGGAGATTTTCAGGTGTTGGCTCTTTTCTTTGGAAACTTCGGAATGGATGATTCTATATTAATCACACAAAACAAAATCAATCTACACTGGCAATTCTACAATTCTAGGTGGAAACTGCAAACTGCACGATCAGGAAGAAATAGTAAATATCGTAAGAACTTTTGGAATTACAAGTAGGCTAGAAAACAAATCAGCAACTCAGCTGAACATTTACCTTATGTTTAAAAACAAACTACTACTTGTTACTCCATGAAATGACAAGGGCCAAGATCATAGAACTAAGATTGGAGACAAGTTGCCATTTTTGCCAATCAGATGCTAGAGATTTGAGACTGGTCTACCGATTTAGTTATATGATCTTGGGTACAGTTGTATAGCTGGAATGGACTCAATATTCCCTCATACGCAGCAAAACATGTTTCTGAAGTTCAAAAATGTATGTGAAAATGTCCAGTGGTGTTGTATTGCAGAAATATCTAATATCCTTCTACTCTGGCCCTACAGGCTTCATCATTGTCCCTTACCTTCATATATACCTACTTTTACGCATATGCGACCAGTGTAGATCTAGATCAGACGGCATATCCATGCCATCTGTAAGGATCAGCAATCATCACATTTTGGTCGGAAATAACCTTACAAATCATTAAGCCAACAGTGCAGATGTGCCGGCTGATCTGAACTTAAAATGGTCGCATACACAAAAAAATGTGTATAATATATATGGAGGAAAGCGTTAATAAGATTACCTTAAATATTGTTTTACAGATTTTGATCTTGAGGAATTAGCTTTTTAATAATATGCCCATGAATAACTTTAGCATAGTACAGCAAGTATATATGCAAAAGATACAATCCCACAGACCGTATACTGTTACAATATTCCATTTATATCTATAATAGCTAAATAATTCAAACACTGATCTGGCAGTGAATACTGGCTTGTGGTATTAACCCTTTACTCCATGGATATATGTACTATATGTACTATTATCCTATGTGTGACAAGCATGGATATATGTACTATATGTACTATTATCCTATGTGTGACAAGCATGGATATATGTACTATATGTACTATTATCCTATGTGTGACAAGCATGGATATATATACTATATGTACTATTATCCTATGTGTGACAAGCATGGATATATGTACTATATGTACTATTATCCTATGTGAGACAAGCATGGATATATGTACTATATGTACTATTATCCTATGTGTGACAAGCATGGATATATGTACTATTATTACACCTCACATGATTAGTTTACTATATAGCGTAATGTGACGTCACAGGGAGATAATCGCTACTGTCACATATGCGACAGCATCATGTCACCCTCGCGTGGATCTAAAAATAAATATCTTGGAAATCCGATTACAAATTAACTTCTACGCATGCGTAATTGACCAAGGGAGATAAACGCATTTTGATCATTTTTTTGTAGCCGCTCATTGAGCATTACTGATTTTGGACTTCCGGCGCTTGATATTGTTCCCAAACGAAATTTGGTCATAGTCATGATCTCTCAAAAAACAAATGTTCGGTGTAATAAAATAAATATCACATCCCATTGGGGCTAACGCCTCGGTTGACATTACTTCTCTCGGGTAAACATTTCGTACTGTTTCCCCCAATGGGATGTGATATTTATATACTATTATCCTATGTGTGACAAGCATGGATATATGTACTACTATTATCCTATGTGTGACAAGCATGGATATATGTACTACTATTATCCTATGTGTGACAAGCATGGATATATGTACTACTATTATCCTATGTGTGACAAGCATGGATATATGTACTACTATTATCCTATGTGTGACAAGCATGGATATATGTACTACTATTATCCTATGTGTGACCAGCATGGATATATGTACTACTATTATCCTATGTGTGACCAGCATGGATATATGTACTACTATTATCTGATGTGTGACCAGCATGGATATATGTACTACTATTATCTGATTTGTGACCAGCATGGATATATGTACTACTATTATCCTATGTGTGACAAGCATGGATATATGTACTACTATTATCTGATGTGTGACAAGCATGGATATATGTACTACTATTATCTGATTTGTGACAAGCATGGATATATGTACTACTATTATCCTATGTGTGACTAGCATGGATATATGTACTACTATTATCCTATGTGTGAAAAGCATGGATATATGTACTACTATTATCCTATGTGTGACAAGCATGGATATATGTACTACTATTATCCTATGTGTGACTAGCATGGATATATGTACTACTATTATCTGATGTGTGACAAGCATGGATATATGTACTACTATTATCTGATGTGTGACTAGCATGGATATATGTACTACTATTATCCTATGTGTGACAAGCATGGATATATGTACTACTATTATCTGATGTGTGACAAGCATGGATATATGTACTACTATTATCTGATGTGTGACAAGCATGGATATATGTACTACTATTATCCTATGTGTGACAAGCATGGATATATGTACTACTATTATCTGATGTGTGACAAGCATGGATATATGTACTACTATTATCCGATGTGTGACAAGCATGGATATATGTACTACTATTATCCTATGTGTGACAAGCATGGATATATGTACTACTATTATCCTATGTGTGACAAGCATGGATATATGTACTACTATTATCCTATGTGTGACTAGCATGGATATATGTACTACTATTATCCTATGTGTGACAAGCATGGATATATGTACTACTATTATCTGATGTGTGACAAGCATGGATATATGTACTACTATTATCCTATGTGTGACAAGCATGGATATATGTACTACTATTATCCTATGTGTGACAAGCATGGATATATGTACTACTATTATCTGATGTGTGACAAGCATGGATATATGTACTACTATTATCCTATGTGTGACAAGCATGGATATATGTACTACTATTATCCTATGTGTGACAAGCATGGATATATGTACTACTATTATCCTATGTGTGACAAGCATGGATATATGTACTACTATTATCTGATGTGTGACAAGCATGGATATATGTACTACTATTATCCTATGTGTGACAAGCATGGATATATGTACTACTATTATCCTATGTGTGACAAGCATGGATATATGTACTACTATTATCCTATGTGTGACAAGCATGGATATATGTACTACTATTATCCTATGTGTGACAAGCATGGATATATGTACTACTATTATCCTATGTGTGACAAGCATGGATATATGTACTACTATTATCCTATGTGTGACAAGCATGGATATATGTACTACTATTATCCTATGTGTGACAAGCATGGATATATGTACTACTATTATCCTATGTGTGACAAGCATGGATATATGTACTACTATTATCCTATGTGTGACAAGCATGGATATATGTACTACTATTATCTGATGTGTGACAAGCATGGATATATGTACTACTATTATCTGATGTGTGACAAGCATGGATATATGTACTACTATTATCCTATGTGTGACAATTTGTTTGTTTGTTTGTTTGTTTGTTTGGGGTTTAACGCCTGGTTTCAACACCTTTCTGGTTATATCCCGGCGGTCAGTCCACCTAACCAGTGTTCCTGGGTCTCTAACCAGTACTAACCAATTTCTCCGCAAGCGACTGACTGCTTCCTCACTTGAATCAGAGGTGAGGGACAAATGACTCTCAGACGCAATGTCCGAGTTCAATTGTCACGGAGAAATTTTTCCCGCCTCGGCTGGGGATCGAACTCACAACCCCTGGATTGACAGTCCAATGCTCTATCCACTGAGCTAGCCGGGCGGGCCTATGTGTGACAAGCATGGATATATGTACTACTATTATCCTATGTGTGACCAGCATGGATATATGTACTACTATTAGCCTATGTGTGACAAGCATGGATATATGTACTACTATTATCCTATGTGTGACAAGCATGGATATATGTACTACTATTTTCTGATGTGTGACAAGCATGGATATATGTACTACTATTATCCTATGTGTGACAAGCATGGATATATGTACTACTATTATCCTATGTGTGACAAGCATGGATATATGTACTACTATTATCCTATGTGTGACAAGCATGGATATATGTACTACTATTATCCTATGTGTGACCAGCATGGATATATGTACTACTATTATCCTATGTGTGACCAGCATGGATATATGTATTCTTGCATACCAGATCAGGTCATCCGGTGTTTTAACCATTGTAGGAAATTTCGATCCTACACCCCCCCATGTAGAATGAGTCACGTGAGTGACGTCACGTCTTCAAATATCTGACGTAATATATTCAAGTTAGTGACGTCATTTATAAAAAAGATTGCTTTAACGTCAATATTTCAGCATAATGAAAATAGTCTAAATAAGTTTGTACACTTACACAAAAATGTTATAAATAATAAAAGGTATGCAAGAAAAAGTATCTTGCATGAGAAATTCGGTAAAGATAGAAAAATCTGTCTACTCGGGTGAACTGTTTTGGCGGGAACTCGGCAGAGCCTCGTTCCCGCAAAACAGTTAACCCTCAGTGACAGATTTTTCCATCTTCACCTCACACTCATGCATGATACTTATATTACTATTATCCTATGTGTGACAAGCATGGATATATGTACTACTATTATCCTATGTGTGACAAGCATGGATGTATGTACTACTATTATCTGATGTGTGACAAGCATGGATATATGTACTACTATTATCCTATGTGTGACCAGCATGGATATATGTACTACTATTATCCTATGTGTGACAAGCATGGATATATGTACTACTATAATCCTATGTGTGACAAGCATGGATATATGTACTACTATATCCTATGTGTGACTAGCATGGATATATGTACTACTATAATCCTATGTGTGACAAGCATGGATATATGTACTACTATTATCCTATGTGTCACAAGCATGGATATATGTACTACTATTATCCGATGTGTGACAAGCATGGATATATGTACTACTATATCCTATGTGTGACTAGCATGGATATATGTACTACTATTATCCTATGTGTGACAAGCATGGATATATGTACTACTATTATCCGATGTGTGACAAGCATGGATATATGTACTACTATATCCTATGTGTGACTAGCATGGATATATGTACTACTATTATCCTATGTGTGACAAGCATGGATATATGTACTACTATTATCCTATGTGTGACAAGCATGGATATATGTACTACTATATCCTATGTGTGACAAGCATGGATATATGTACTACTATTATCTGATGTGTGACAAGCATGGATATATGTACTACTATTATCCTATGTGTGACAAGCATGGATATATGTATTACTATATCCTATGTGTGACAAGCATGGATATATGTACTACTATTATCCTATGTGTGACAAGCATGGATATATGTATTACTATTATCCTATGTGTGACAAGCATGGATATATGTACTACTATTATCCGATGTGTGACAAGCATGGATATATGTACTACTATTATCTGATGTGTGACCAGCATGGATATATGTACTACTATTATCCTATGTGTGACAAGCATGGATATATGTACTACTATATCTTATGTGTGACAAGCATGGATGTATGTACTACTATTATCCTATGTGTGACAAGCATGGATATATGTACTACTATTATCCTATGTGTGACCAGCATGGATATATGTACTACTATTATCCTATGTGTGACAAGCATGGATATATGTACTACTATTATCCTATGTGTGACCAGCATGGATATATGTACTACTATTATCCTATGTGTGACAAGCATGGATATATGTACTACTATTATCCTATGTGTGACAAGCATGGATATATGTACTACTATTATCCTATGTGTGACAAGCATGGATATATGTACTACTATTATCTGATGTGTGACAAGCATGGATATATGTACTACTATTATCTGATTTGTGACAAGCATGGATATATGTACTACTATTATCCTATGTGTGACAAGCATGGATATATGTACTACTATATCCTATGTGTGACCAGCATGGATATATGTACTACTATTATCCTATGTGTGACCAGCATAGATATATGTACTTCTATTATCCTATGTGTGACAAGCATGGATATATGTACTACTATTATCCTATGTGTGACAAGCATGGATATATGTACTACTATTATCCGATGTGTGACAAGCATAGATATATGTACTACTATTATCTGATGTGTGACCAGCATGGATATATGTACTACTATTATCTGATTTGTGACAAGCATGGATATATGTACTACTATTATCCTATGTGTGACAAGCATGGATATATGTACTACTATTATCTTATGTGTGACAAGCATGGATATATGTACTACTATTATCCTATGTGTGACCAGCATAGATATATGTACTACTATTATCCGATGTGTGACAAGCATGGATATATGTACTACTATTATCCTATGTGTGACAAGCATGGATATATGTACTACTATTATCCGATGTGTGACAAGCATGGATATATGTACTATTATCCTATGTGTGACAAGCATGGATATATGTACTACTATTATCCTATGTGTGACAAGCATGGATATATGTACTTCTATTATCCTATGTGTGACCAGCATAGATCCAGAATCGATGCAATCTGATCAGGGTCTACACTTGATGCTTTTAGTGTCATTTGGTTATTTCTGACAAACAGAATAGATCATAATCAGTTGGCTGATCTACACTGGTCACCCATGCAATATGAGCCATTTCCCATGGAGTAAGGGATTTAACTCTTTCCTCCATATATTCACCATTTATCGCATGTGCATCTGATCATGGTCTGCACAGTTCCCTTTTTAATTAATTAGGTTATTTCTGACCTAAAACCAAACAATGCAGATCCTGATCAGACAGCTTAGATCTGGATCTACACTGTGTGCACATGTGATATTAGGCATATGAATGGAGGAAAGGGTTAAATGAATTAAAAGCTGGCTTGTACCTGTGCTAAGTATTCATTGTATTCTCGTTTTCTCTCTTCATCTAGTTTCTGTCTATTGCTGGTCCCAAGCTGTAGTCCCTCCCTTTGTTGCTCTGCAGCCAATCGCTGCTCCTCTGCAGTCACTCTGCGATACTCATCCTGTAAAATCTGTTGACGCTGTAACAGAGCAAACAGAATGTCCGGTTTAAATCAATTTATTATTACATGAACAAAACCACTGTGGTATCATTATATTTCACAAGGGTTTAATTTTTCACATATTTCGCGCTATTTGCACAATAATTTAATTTTACAAAATTTCAAACATGAAATAGCTTATCTTATAAGAAAACTGTGCAAGTTAATGATAAGGTCAAAATGTCACTTACAGCATCTGTGCAAAAATTCTGCCCCACAAAATCACAGTGTTATGAATTCTAAACTAGTTACAGAATACAGTCCAAATAAAACTTCTTCATACTATGTTTTCATATTTGTCATGTTCTTTTTTCAACTATTTCATGATACTAGAAATGTGTCCATAGGACACGGATGCCCCCGCTACGCATGTTTGTCATGGTGAACATTTATACCAAGTTATTTTAAAATCCAATAAGTAATAACAAACTCACAGCCCAGACAAGAAAATTCTATTTTTAGAAACAGTGACCTTGACCTTGGACCTACAGGCATGGGTGTTTTATGCGACACACCGCCTTGTCATGGTGAACATTTGTGCCAAGTTATTTTGAAATCCCACCATTCATAAGAAAGTTACAGCCCGGACAAGAAAATTCTATTTTTAGTAACAGTGACCTTGACCTTGGACCTATAGGCATGGGTATTGTACGCAACACACCGTCTTGATATGGTGAATATTTATACCAAGTTATTTTAAAATCCATTAAGAAATAACAAAGTTACAGAGCGGACAAGATTTTTCCAACAAAATTCTATTTTTATTAACAGTGACCTTGACCTTGGACCTACAGGCATGGGTGTTGTACGCGACAAACCGCCTTGTCATGGTGAACATTTGTGCCAAGTTATTTTGAAATCCCTTTATTTATAAGGAAGTTACAGCCCGGACAAGAAAATTCTATTTTTAATAACAGTGACCTTGACCTTGGACCTACGGGCATGGGTATTGTACGCGACACACCGTCTTGATATGGTGAACAATCATACCAAGTTATTTTAAAATCCATTAAGAAATAACAAAGTTACAGAGCGGACAAGATTTTTCCAACAAAATTTTATTTTTATTAACAGTGACCTTGACCTTGGACCTACAGGCATGGGTGTTGTACGCGACACACCGCCTTGTCATGGTGAACATTTGTGCCAAGTTATTTTGAAATCCCTTTATTTATAAGGAAGTTACAGCCCGGACAAGAAAATTCTATTTTTAATAACAGTGACCTTGACCTTGGACCTATGGGCATGGGTATTGTACGCGACACACCGTCTTGATATGGTGAACAATCATACCAAGTTATTTTAAAATCCATTAAGAAATAACAAAGTTACAGAGCGGACAAGATTTTTCCAACAAAATTCTATTTTTAGTAACAGTGACCTTGACCTTGGACCTACAGGCATGGGTGTTGTACGCGACACATCGCCTTGTCATGGTGAACATTTGTGCCAAGTTATTTTGAAATCCCTCTATTCATAAGGAAGTTACAGCCCGGACAAGAAAATTCTATTTTTAGTAACAGTGACCTTGACCTTGGACCTACGGGCAAGGGTATTGTACGCGACACACCGTCTTGATATGGTGAACATTCATACCAAGTTATTTTAAAATCCAATAAGAAATAACAAAGTTACAGAGCGGACACGATTTTCGAACATACACACACAAGTTACAGAGCGGACACGATTTTCGAACATACACACACACTGACACACTGACACACCCACACACAGCCAGGGTGAACACTATATGCCCTTCTGCCATTACATGGCGGGGGCATAAAAACAAGTCCAAGATATCCTTATGATAAAACTTGTCGAACATATACTCATCATGAAACCAGTCTGTAATACCCCCAGTATAAAACTAGTCTGAGATATTATGATAAAACCAGTCTAAGATATCATGATAAAACCAGTCTAAGATATCATGATAAAACCAGTCTGAGATACCTTTATGATAAAACCAGTCTAAGATATCCTCATGAGCAAAACAGTCTGAGATATCCTCATAATAAAACTAGTCTGAGATATCATAATAATAAAGCTAGTCTGAGATATCCTCATGAAAAAACCAGTCTGAGATATCATAATAATAAAGCTAGTCTGAGATATCCTCATTATAACGCTAGTCTGAGATATCCTCATTATAAAGCTAGTCTGAGATATCCTCATTATAAAGCTAGTCTGAGATATCCTCATTATAACGCCAGTCTGAGATATCCTCATTATAAAGCTAGTCTGAGATATCATCATTATAAAGCTAGTCTGAGATATCCTCATTATAAAGCTAGTCAGAGATATCCTCATTGTAACACTAGTTTGAGATATCCTCATTATAAATCTAGTCTCAGATATCCTCATAATAAAGCTAGTCTGAGATATCCTTATTATAATGCTAGTCTGAGATATCCTCATTATAATGCTAGTCTGAGATATCCTCATTATAAAGCTAGTCTGAGATATCCTTATTATAAAGCTTGTCTGAGATATCCTCATTATAACGCTAGTCTGAGATATCCTCATTATAAAACAAGTTTGAGATATCCTCATGATGGAAACCAGTCTGAGATATCATAATAATAAAGCTAGTCTGAGATATCCTCATTATAAAGCTAGTCTGAGATATCCTCATGATAAAACAAGTTTGAGAAATCCTCATGATAAAACATGTCCAAGATATCCTCATGATAAAACAAGTCTGAGATATCCTCATGATAAAACATGTCCAAGATAACTTCATGATTATACTTAATGAAATCTTATGTTCCATTAGCGCAAAAAAGATAATGTAAAGTGTAGGAAAATTAATAGCCTTTTTGATTTGGAATGTAATAGTTGTGTAAAGTTCAAATTTATTTTGATGAAATGATATTTCTTTGCAAAATGCAGATTTTGTACAGACTGAGTTTACTGTCAACAATTTATTTTTTTTTTTATTTGAAAATTTCACGTTTTTATGCAAATAAAAGAGATGAATAATATTATGCCCTTTTCTCTAGGATTTGAGCCGTCTCACTGATTCATGGAGTATTAATTTTTTCATGGATTTTGTGCTTTATAGTCCATGTCAATGTTGGGATATGGGCTACTAGTGTCTAAAACTTTAATAGATTAATCACAGAAAATTTCTAACTAAATAATGATTAACCCAATTTGACTTTCTTTCATGAAAGGAAAATGAAATTCTATGCATCTCTAAATGAGTTATTAACGAACATTTTAGGCTTCTTTAGTCAGTTGTATATCTCTTCATTCATTGGATTTCGAACAAAACTATGCAATCGTGTTCATCAATTAATCATTTAAAGAAGTTTTCTTTAAATACTAGGGTAAAATGTATGGCATTAAGTAGATCTAGTAGAATAAGCAAACATTTAACCATAAATATGCCTGAATAAAACTGGCTTAGTAATAATTGGAACTGTTATATGAAAATAACTATAACCAGGGGTCTTGTACTTATAACTACTGTTATTATTTTTGTTTTCTTTATATAAAAATCAGCTCAATTCACAAAACAGTCCATTATTAGTTGTAGGTGAATCTATTTTCTGTTATAATTTATACTGTTTAATTTAATTTATTTTCCATAGCCTAAAAGTAAAGTTTCTATTAAAACAATCTTGATTCAATGAAAGCCAAAACATGTAATTTTTTTCACATAATTCTTTCACCCATTAATTCCCACTTATTCACATTATTTCTCAACTATTCATAACTAAAATCAATTTAGATAAATATGCCAATCTTATGATTCTTGGATTAATCAAGAAATTATATAAAGATACTCATTTCAATTAGCACCGTGCAGCATATAGTGTTAATATGTTTTTGGGTTGTTCTTTCAACCTGCAGACCAAAACTAATCAACATAAAATTATATGGAATATCAGATGTAGAACAACAAGTATTAACCCTATCCTCCATAGATACACCTTTATTGCATGGGTAAACACTTTAAATCCAAATCAGCCGGCACATCCGTGCCGTCTGATCAGGATCTAAACTGTTCGATTATGATTTGTTAGGTTATTTCTGACCAAAATGCGACCAGTGCAGATCCTGAACAGATGGCACGGATGTGCCGGCTGATCTTGATCTACACTGGTCACACATGCGTAAAAATCCATATTTATGGAGGAAAGGGTTAAAAGAGCCATTAGTATGTAGAACAACACTAAAGACATTATTTAGCATAAAATTAATTTTAAAGCTATTTTAATAACCAGGTTATTCATCTATAGATGGAGAAAAGGAATATACCGTATACCCCCGTTTTAGCGCCCCCGGGGGCGTAACATTTTATGCGAAAAAAATAATACCTTACAAGTTTACCGTTATTGTTAAAGTTGTGATAATAAAAAGTGTTTAACAGTTTTCAATTGATTTGTGTTGGAATAATACTGGATTATTGTCAGAAAAGGTAAGATCTAATTTAATTATTTGTACTTTTTTGTCAATTTTAAATGTCTTTCTGCCCCTGATTGAAAAATTTTAGAATGAAAAAGGGGAGGGGGCGTTTATTAGGGGGGGAGCGTTAAAACGGGGGTATACGGTATCATAGATATGAGGTATAATGATGTAAATAAAACTAATGATATAGTACTCTATTAAGAAGGGAAAAAACAAGCACAGTATGTATCTTTTGCATATTAGATTTACATGCCATCGGAAAGATCACATAGAATTTGAACGATCACCCTGTCATTGGTTTAATCTCCTCCAGAAATTTAACCATAGTGCCCCTAATAACAAATTCCTCTTTATCAAATTTGCATGACATCTTGTTTTGAGCACAAGGTTAAAACTGACATGTCTAAAGTACTTCCGATTTGAAGAAAAATCATGTTTCTCTAGAAAATTGCCAATGACAGTGTTAGAAAGGACCCAGCATTTTCTTTTAAAAAGTACCTACCGTAGTTTACTATAAATTAAAAAAAATATTAACAGAAATTGATCAGGCTTGAAGATTGGACCTATTCCAACCTACTGCATTCCCTGATTTTCTGAAGTCTTGATATCTAACAATTTTAAAATACATGTACATGTAAAAGTCCTTCATCAATTGACTTTGTTATTATTCATTTTGTCATTTGAACCATATCTAGGGAATTATTGGTGCCATTTTCATATTCGAAAAATGTAAATGCTCCAATTTCTACAAGCCTATAATGACTGAGGTGTACTTTATACTGAAACTAGAATGTGTCCTTGGACACTGATGCCCGCACTGCTGCAACATAATTTTTAATAACAAAGGGTCATAACTCTGATTAAAATGGTCGCAAGAAAAAATCCACTCTTTACAATCATCTACTCATATTGCTTGATCATCTGTGCAAGTTTGAAAAAAATCCGCCTTACAGTTTAGGAGGAGTTGATGCCACAAGATTTGGGGCTGTACGTTCGTACAGATGGACAGACGTTCCCACAGATGGACATTTGTTGGGTATTTCTTTTGTTTAAAACTACCCAACAAGCAAATAAACTACCCAATAAGACACAACGGAATCTGGGTTAGAATATTATAGGGTTAAGAAAGGACGGCTGTCCGTCATTTATCGTGTCTCGGATTGGTCACGTTACCCGACTTGCAATGGACGCTATCGATAAAATATACTCACGAATTTCGACAAAAATCAATGTAAAATCCTATATTTTCGACAGCGTTTCTGGATATTCTGTAGCCGTAAGTATTCTTTGAATGATTCCTTAGTATTTTACAGTTGATGCTCAAATAATTATGCTAGAGTAAAGGATTTATCACGGGATACTAAATGTGAGAAATAAAGGGCGGCCAGCCATTGTTGTATTATGTGGTAGATTAAAATACATGACCATGTTTATTTAGACAATGGATAAGGAGAAAATTGTGTTTGTTTGCAAGTGAATTCATCGATTTATTGCAAGATGTGCTTTTTACGTATGATGTTTATTTTATTATCTCGGAATGATGACTTCAAATTTGGTCAAATTTCTACTTTGCGTAACAAAATGGCGGTTTCATGGGTAACACATGCTGACAGTTTGAGCAAGACATGTGTTTCCCGATTTGTTTTCTTATTAATAAATTATGTCCCCATGTCATATAATGGTTTCTTTATAGTAAGATATCATTTTAAACTGCCTCACATGTAAATCCTTCATAGAAATTGAACTTGAAATAGGTCCTTTTTATACCTATTTATTTTAGATTTATTCCATTTAAAACTGGTTATTTTTTTCTTAATTGCAGATGACTGGTCTGATTTTGACCAATTTCACAGAACTTGCTTCGCAGGAATAGTTGATAAATCACAGAATTCTTGTACGCCAATCTATTCCGAATCCCATGAAAAAGTTGAGGAAGACGAAAATTAGTTTATGGATATGCCTTTAATCGTATGAGTGATTAGTGCAGCATAATCACTAATCAGTCAAGTGCTTAAAAGGGTATCCATGAAAAACGCTAAACAATTTGAAATGTTCAATTTTTCTCTAGACGTAAATAATTTTAATAAAGATTCCAGCATCAAATATTGAAATGTTTTGTTTTGTTCAAATTTTGTTCCATAATTAAAACGAAAAGTTTATTAAATATTATGCTTATTGTGTGACATTTTGTGAATTATTGTAATTGTAATTGGAGAATTAGGTATTTCTCTTTTCCTGAGCCACCAGTGTTTTGAGTACTTGTTTAACAATATAGTAAGTGACACTTCGGTACATTAAACAGGAACATGTCAATTATGTAATTTACGGTCCAGATAGATGGGCAAACATTTTCCGTGTCAATTAGCAGCGCAGAATAAACAGAGGTCCGATAATTGACTAACAAAGGAACTGGTAATTGACACGGGGCCATCTGACACATGATTAGCACACGTGTTCAAACAAACAAAGGTCTTGACAATTGATTACATTTATGATGTTAGTTTTGATTGGAAATGCACGAATGTTCGTCGAATGTTAAACGATAAATTGAAAAACAACATACAAAATGATTTTGATGACTTAGATTCATTTTAATGTACTAAATTGAAACAACAGTGAAATCAGGCTTAATAATTAATGTTTAATCTTTTAACTTCTATTCAACTCGACAGCTAATTTAAATACCCACAGAAATGCATCGGAAGCGCGTCCGTTAAGTTACGGCTTTACCGTGTTGACGAAGTGTTTTATTTACTTTCTCGTGATACTTAGGCATAGGTAAATCGGCGCGCCGAGACAGCACTATTGATAAATTGATAACGCTATATAGCTCAATTCTTAACCCTATAATATTCTAACCCAGACGGAATGAATGGGAATGTGTGTTGATTGGGCACTTATTGGGTATCTTGGTACCCAACAAGTGCCTATCGGTGCGCTCCAGTGCAACTCTATATGCCTCCCAGTTTGTGGGGGCATAAATAAGGATGTCGAAGCCACACACAGCCATAGTGTCAGCTAGTATTTGTACTTCAACATAGTCAAAAACTGCTCAAACCCATAAGCAAACAAAAACTTGCAAACACAACAAAACTCTGTAACTTCATTCCAGTACTGTCAAACCTGTCTTTAAAGACCATTCAGCGGAAATATCAAAAGTGGTCTTTGAATGCAGTTGGTCTTTGTTCACAGGTGAATTTGTTCTTTTAATCATTCAGTGAGACAAATCAAATGTGGTCTTTATCCAGTTCTGGTCTTTTTTTTTAAAGGTGATCTTTAAACCATGACTCCATATATGCATTTCATCACATGTGCGACCAGTGTAGATCCAGATCACTTTTAGACTTACTGATGACCAAGAAGCAAACAGTGTAAATCCTTTTAACCCTTTCCTGTACAGACTCACCTTAATTGCTAGGGCGAACAAATTAGATCCAGATCAGCCGGCACATCCATGCCGTCTGATCAGGATCTAAACTGTTCGCTTCTTGATTCATTAGCTCATTTCTGACCAAAATGCGACCAGTGCAGATCCTGATCAGACGGCACGTATGTGCCGGCTGATCTGGATCTACACTGGTCGCACATGCGGAGAAATGCGTATCTGTACAGGAAAGGGTTAAGATGGCAGATATACAGCCTGATCTGGATCTACACTGTTTGAATATTCCATTTAATTTGAAACAGTTAAGTCAAAATTGCTATTCCAAATGAGATAAATTCATCACATTCAACTGGAAAGGTAGACATTTGGAAAATTGTACAAACAAAAAAGCAAACAGCATCCACAAAATACATGAAAACCTACACAAGTGCGTTCAAACCTTAGCTGCCAAAGCTTGCTTCATTTCTTGATTTCTCTCTTGAGCTAATTGTTTACGCTTTTGTTCGTATTTACCCAGAGGAAGGCCTTGTTCAGCTGGGGTGCGCGGGCGCCTCCTAACTGTCTGTTCTTGCTGAGTATCAAACAATGTAACATTTTACTTATTTTAGCATTTGAGAGAGACTTTTCATTAAAATGTTTCTAATTTTACTACTTAAGCCTCTCACTACGCATTTCCAAAACAGTAAGTATTCCGTTTGTTTTAATTTCTTTCAGATTCAAGACAAATTCCTTGGGTAACATCATTCTTACCCCTAAATATATACATATACATGTATATGACTGTTATCGTTGGGCAAAATGCATAGATCCCAAGCAGGGTATATCCTCATCAGACGGCACAGATGTTTACACAGGGAATAGCAATATCCCATATCTAAAGGATTTAGCATTCCAGGTAAATTTATGGTTACAACACTTTTAATTTGGTTATTTAACAGAATTAACACTTTTCTCCATAGACACACTTTTATTGCGTGGGCGAACAGTGTAGATCCAGATCGGCCGGCACAGATGTGTCGTCTGATCATGATCTGCACTGTTCGCTTTATAATTCGTAAGGTTATTTCTGACCAAAATGCGACCAATGCAGATCCTGATCCGATGGCATGGATGTACCGGCTACAATAGTCACACATGCGTAAAAATGCATATATATGAAAGAAAGAGTTAAACTATGTATTTTTGCTGCAAAAGAAAATTTTCACACACATTTCACATAAATTTCTGTCCTGGCAACTTAGCACGCTAATAACAACTGATCTAGCACTGTGTATAGAACTACATACAATCATTTATTGCATGTGGGATCCTTATTTATCTATCTGCTATTTCAGGTGACACAAAACATTAATAGTATCAATAGTAAAGTTTTTTCTAAAAAGAAAATGATTTTGGCAAATTACAGAGCCATTCTTCCATTAAATTTAAACTGACATCACTGTATCCTTGATTTCTGAAGGTTTGACCCCAAAATTAATACAAGTTTGGTGAATCTAGGTCATCAACCATGACAGGTAGTTCAGACACCTGCCAGACATACGGACAGACAAACCAAATAGTGCTGTCTGGCTTCAACAAAAGTTCTATATCAACAACAGTCTTTACCCTTTCCTCCATAAATATGCGTTTTTACGCATGTGCAACCAGTGTAGATCCAGATCAGCCGGCACATCCGTGCCATCTGATCAGGATTTGCACTGGTCGGATTTTTGTCAGAAATAACCTAACTAATCAAAAAGCGAACAGTTTAGATCCTGATCAGACAGCACGGATGTGCTGGCTGATCTGGATCTAAACTGTTTGCCTAACCAATTAAGGTGTGTCTATGGAGGAAAGGGTTAAAAGAATAAAATCAGCTTATGTATAGTTATTTCTAAATCTTGATTTAAGGGATCCCTAAAACTGCAGGGATTTGTATCGCCAAATGGAAGGTGAACACCTCAAAAATTTGAGCGAAAAATAATGTGATTTTGCCTCTAATGGGGAATGAAATTGTCTGATGTAAAGTAACATTTTGGGGAAAACTGCACAATTTCAAAAAAAAAATTGAAAGGGAAAGACCCCTGTTAATGGCCCCTATTAGTAATAAAGAAGGAAAAGAAGCTCTGGAAAGGATATATTTTGTGTTAGATACATACAATAGGAAACTAATGAACAAACCTTCTAACATTATTGAGACAGAATCTAAATACTCAACACTGCAACAATGCCATCTAAGTTCTCAAATAGAGAAAATTTCAAACATGCTTACACCATATTATGTGTTTTACTGCATGTGTGACCATTGAAGATCCAGATCAGCTGGAATATAATGTGCCATCTAATCTGGATCTAAAGTGGAAAATTCCTAGTCACATATTTACCCTTTCCTGGATATATACGCATTTTTACGCATGTGCAACCAGTGTAGATCCAGATCAGCCGGCACATCCGTGCCGTCTGATCAGGATCTGCACTGGTTGCATTTTGGTCAGAAATAGCCTAATGAATCAAGAAGCGAACAGTTTAGATCCTGATCAGACGGCACGGATGTGCCAGCTGATCTGGATCTAAACTGTTCGCCCTAGCAATAAAGGTGTGTCTGTACAGGAATGGGTTAACCTTATGAGTCTAAAAGCCAACAGTGTAGATCCTGGCCTCAAGATTACAATAAAGCTAAAATTGGAGTCCAATTACCTCAGATCACAGCAATTCGATTGGTTAAAATTGAGCAGTCACAGAACTGACCAATGGGAAGCTCGAGATTACAGATTAGTATACATCTGTAAATTTTGCAACCTTAGTGCCATGATCTACACTGTTCACCCATGGGATATCAGTCATATCCCATTAACCCTTTACTCCATATATATTTGCATTTTTACGCATGCCATCTGATCAGGATCTGCACTGGTCGCATTTTGGTCAGAAATAACCTGATGAATCAAAAAGCAAACAGTGCAGATCCTGCTTAGACGGCACAGATGTGCCAGCTGATCTGGATCTACACTGTTCACCCATGCAATTAATGTGTGTCTATGGAGGAAAGGGTTAAGTAAATGGTTAAAACCTGGTTTAAATTCTCACCTTTGCTAGGACATCATTATACTCCTGTTGTCTTTCGTTCTGTAATTGTTGTCTTTTCTTCTCTTGCTGTTCATTATTTTGCAGTAAACCAGTCTCCTCAACACCATCCACAGTTGCTCTTTGCTGCAAACATCAATGTTTATAGCTGAGTAAATGTTAATACAATACAACAGTAACGTCAAAAGTATCTGCCAGTGAGACTGTTTACAAAGGCTCACAGAGCAGTAAGGCTCCAACGTTTACACATTTAAACAGTAATGTTTGATTTCGGGCCGTAAACATTAACATAATCTCGGACCTTTTAAACAAAAGGTCACATGATTATAAAGGAAGGAAAATATTAACTGAAAATGGGCAAAGTAATAACAAGCGAGCAAAATATTTTCAGGTTGTGGTCATTAAATTTCATTTTGTATTGCATGTTTTTGACAGATTTGGAATTTCACAGGTTTCCCGCGGAAGTTTAGTCATCCGGTAAGATAGCTATTTGTATGTATGGAAGCCTTACATCGTGCTATATTGCAATGCTACTTGAAACTTACAAGGTTCTGTGACACTTAAAAATTGCTTGTAAGTCTATGTGATATAAACAACATTAAACGGGATCGTTTCGTTTATTACAGTCCGTGTAAATGTTTACAAAAATATGAAAACGTTGAAACCTTACAGAGCAGGGCTCTCACTAGAGGGAGATTTGAAAGAATTGGCCTCCAAAGTGACCAGACTTCTCCATTCTTTGATTATATAGGGAAAAAAAGCTGCAAACGTCTCCTTAATTCAGTAAAATTATGATAAAACCTCTCCCTGATTTGCAAGTCTAGTGAGAGCCCTGCAGAGGGCAAAGTGGATAAAACAGTCTGCGTGAAAACTTCATTCCTTCACAGGATATTGCAACTGTTACAGTTAAACACAACAGTTTCACCAGTTGCACAAAATATTTGTCTGTCAAAAAGTTGTAGACAGCAAATAGTCCAACCAGTCTACCTTGACCCAAAGGCTTTTCAAAATTTCCAGTGATTGCTGAGTATTTACTTGAACGCAGAAGGGTTAACAAATTTAATAATTTATAGTGACTCATGGATAAATGCATGCTGAACAGTTAATAATAGCACCGAAGATGAAATTTAAAGTTATTTTTCCAAAACAATGAAATGGTACTGGCATTAATATTTCTCCGGACAAGATTATGTCAGTCGATATGGAATAATGCCGAATACGATTTTAATGTGGTGTTAAAATTTTCCTATGATTTAATAAACTTAGATTTTGCCCCCAGATGACCCAGTTACAAATTAAACTTATATCACCCTTACCAATGATATTTCCCATACTGGGATTTGAACCCATATTGTACAGCAACAATGCCCAGCCATGTAAATCCAATTATGCTACCAACTGAGCTAGCCTGACATAAGCAATATCAATATCAGTACTGAATGTAAGTTTATGATTGATTGTCCTTTGCTCCCAAATGACTGAAGGCAACAAATCTCAACAAAAGACAAGAGTGCCCAAGTGCAACAAAATACGCCCATCGAAGAATTTGCCATTTTTTTGTACCAATAGAGGGCCATAACTCTGAAGTGGCTGAAGCGATTTGGCTGGTTATCAAACTTGGCCGAGATATTATGCCAATAAATATTTTCCTTAAGTTTCATGAAGATCAGTCAACAACTGCTGGAGTTGTTGAGCGCTGTGGATTCTGCCCGGACGCTAGCCCACCATGAGTGTTCTCATAATACGACCTGTCTTTGATGGGCGTATAAAAAAATGGACCATCACTTTCTCTCTTAATCTATATCATTCCTTACAAATTCAACAGCAATAACTCTAACAAAAGCCTCTAGATTGATCTTGATGAAACTTTATCACACTAAAGCAATATACAATTATTTAAAGTTTCATTAAAATCCATACACATGTATAACCATTATTGAATTATGACAAAGGATAGAAAAAAGAAACAATTTTACAGATAAAGGGTGTGATCTAGATGAAAATTGCTGAGGCATATCAGACCATGGTTATTTTCTATTTGTCAAAGTTCCATTGGAATCCATTTGAGAGTTAGCCGAATTATGAGTCGAGACAAACTGACAGCACAAAAAACAATATCCTGGTCAGGTGACTTTGTATTATATAGATTAGTGTGGTATCATTTAATTTCGCAGGAAAAATTTTCGCTCTAAATCCACAAATTGCATGTGGTCTTAAATTCACACACTTTTATAATTCTTATGAGAAACCCTATCAAACTGTTAAACGGTAGCCTGGAATATGAAATTAAACCTGCTAGAAATAAAAATGATACCACAGTCTACTGTCTAGTATGTCACCTTCAGCATTTGATGTCGAAATTGATGAGCTAGAAAACAAAAACATACTGTGTACTGATTGAGTTGCTCTCTTTCTTGCTGTAGTTTAGATTTATGTCCTCTAATAAACTGATCAATGTCTGTCTCTACCAGAGTTCCCATTCTCAAGTCTTTGGTCTAAAAATATAAAAAATGCAATTAATGTCTCTATAAAACAATTATTTTATAAATAAACCCTTTCCTCCATAGATACAACTTAATTGCAAGGGCGAACAGTTTGATCAGGATCTAAACTGTTCACTTTCAGATTCATTAGGTAATTTCTGACCAAAATGTGATCAGTGCAGATCCAGATCAGATGGCATGGATGTGCTGGCTGATCTGGATCTACACTGTCGAACATGCCTAAAAATGTGTATCTATAAAGGAAAGGGTTAAAAATCACACCGTCACTAGACAAAATATAATCCTTTACTGGATCTGTATGCATTTTACTGCATGAGTGAACAGTATTGATCCACATCAGCCAGCATATCAGTCCCGAATTGATCCAGATCAACCAGAGCATGTGTGATGTATGATCCGGATCCAAACTTTTCACATTAGATTCAGCAGTTTTTATCTGATCGATGGTCAAACAGAGAAGATCCAGATCATATGGCAAATATGCACTGGTTGATCTGGATCTTAATGGTCTCCCATGAAATTAAAGGTGT
Organism: Corbicula japonica; assembly: GCA_038501625.1. NCBI lineage: Eukaryota > Metazoa > Mollusca > Bivalvia > Venerida > Cyrenidae > Corbicula > Corbicula japonica. Next base: position 73,382 of record JAZAYU010000012.1, on the reverse strand, counting down.
ACATAAGGAGTTAGGCCAGTATTCCATCTACATGTGAACGTGAAAAGCCAACTTAATTCATGAATGTAAAAAATTGCACAAATTATTTTTGATTGTCAGTATTACATATAGGCGTGATATTGCCTGAAACAACTCGTGAGCGTGAAGCAGATCGCTAAAAGTGGTAAATTTTCACCCTCATTGACAGCATTCGCAGAAAAGGAAGCAAGACGAAAGGTCCTGTGTCCAAACCTGAGGTGACTGAAAGTGTTATAGAATTTATAAGAAAATCGCCTGCATTGTATGATCAGTCGCTTAAAGAACACAAACATCCAAGACAGGATTTTGACTCACTTAAAATTCCCATTTTGAAAGGTAAACTATAAATTAATTTTAATTGCAAGACATTGTTTTTAGTTAGTGTAGTCTTACTTTGGACATGTTTTCTTATCAAATTTTAAACAGAAAAAGGACGACATCATTTGCTTTTTTTGTCAAGCTAGACTGATGTATCGAATAGTGTGCCGGTGAAATGTCAAGCCTTGCATTTAAGTTTCATGCTTGTGTGCTATGTTCATGATGCGCTCATGTATGAATGAGTAAATGAGCCTGTTAGTGATAAGGGCTATTGAAGAAGAATAATGGGCGGGTGTAAAACCACTAAAAAAAACACAGCGTAAAATTTCAAAGTCCGAAAACGTTATTATAATTAATAATGTCTATTTACTATCAATAAAATTAAAGAAGCATTAATGAAGGGACTAATAGTTTCTGCTTCTTGGTAACTGACATAAATACATGTACCAATGATCTCCATATAACATAAATAATTAGATAATAGATTGTCCAATTTCCAATTTAAACAAACCAAAACAGCAAAATGGACTTTTCACCATATTATTATTCAAAACGCAGTACCTTTTGAATAGGCTATTGATGTTAATAATCATGAACAGTTCGACTGTGATTGAATTAAACCATATTTTCCAAGTATATATCCATAAATGTTTAGAATATTAAGGTTTTCAATAATCAATCATCAACAACAGTTTTGTTTACATCCCACACACGATATACGATTCTTTGTTTTTAACAGTTATTGATAAATATAAACGTGGAACCAAAACTTATGTCTTGTATTACATTGACGGTGTTAATTGAAGTTGTTCATAATCTTAAAATAAACGTTAAAGCAACAAAATAATACATTTTTCGAGTAGCAACATGAAAACGGAAATCTCAGTTGCCTAAATAAATGACCAGACCTGGCCGGAGCATCAAATTTTCTTACCAACGGAAATTTCCGGAATATACCGGACTTCGGTCGAAACTACTAGTCTTTGACGTTGTATTTGAAACATACCCTATACTAAATATTGTTTTCTAATAAAAAAGAGGATACAATTGTTATTATTGTAATGTTACATTAACTATTATTATATTCCTATAAAAATATCAGGCTAAACTTGGTTTACACTTGTTGAAAATATGGCTAATGCTGTGTTTAAACTTAACTGATTTTGATCGTTTAATTTCTGGACTTACACACTTGTCCAATTATATTATATCAATGCATTAAGTTTAAAGGCATGATAGTGCCTTTCGTTTAATTGTAAACCAGTTTCTATGGTACACCAACTTCTCAAAAGCCACTACATATGAACAAACAAGACTTGATGAATTAACTCCAACCCACCATCTACTAGTACTCGACAATGTTGATGCAAAAGCACACAGAAATACAAAGATAAGAAGCTAATACTATTGTAAAGTGAAATGGACGGGTATCAAATCTTACTGCGACACACGGAGTTATATCGCCAAAAACACGTTTTTACGCATAAAAGAAACTAAAAGTTAATTATACATTATCTTCGTATTAATGATTAAACCCTGCAATCATCGTGCAAACAAAGAGGTAGGCAAAGCGAAAAACTATTGATGGGTTAATAAATCACTTAAAATTCAAAGTACTGTAGAATTCAATGTTGGTAGCTGTCTATTGTGGATTTAAGGATATCTTTACAAATAAATTTGAGAAAATGATATTGTCTTTCATTTTCCTTAATTTCTAAACAAGTTTCTAACTGCATATCAAACAATTAACGAAACAGAGAACCCGAAGGGTTACCACCTTAAAACTGTCAGTGGCAAATGCCACTGGGCGGTTTAAACCAGTTTCTAGGGTGCACCAACCTTATACTTGCCCCAAAAGGTTCAACCCACCCATCAACTCGACAATATTGCATGCAAAAGCACACAAACATATAAAATATAAGAAGCTAATTGTCAAACAAAAAGGTTGGTACTTAATGACTTTACAGAGACTGGATCCCCATGATTACAAAACATTTTTCATGCCGAACTCAATTCTGTGCTCAAACTTAATTTGCCTAAAACATTATAACGACCTTCATACATAGCAACAAACTTTCTGAACTAATATTGCAAATGGCGAAAGCTGGCTAAAATTTCAAAAATGAATTTTGAGGAAAACACTCATTGCCACATAGATTTTACTGAAGAAATGTTTTATCTAAGGATGTACTAATGTTTGCAATCTCAGTTTAGTCTAATTCATGTTCTAATTACCATTTTAAAATTATTTGCCCTTGAAACCAAAGGTAGACCTGGAAGTAAGTTTTTCTTGAATTTATTGAAAACCTTAACATTATTTTGACGAATTGCTACAACTAATTGTAGATCGGCTTATAGCTTACTTATTTCAGGTATGAGCTGTTTTGGTATATTGTCCATGAATGTCAAAGTTCTCATGCAAACGATTTTACTTTTGTTTCAGTATGTGCTTGGTAATTAGAAGATGAATAAGACTTAACTGAACTTTTAAACATTAGTACATCCTTAGATAAATACATTTCTTCACCAAAATCCAGGTTTCCCCAAAATTCATTTTTGAAACTTAAGCCATGTGCAATGAAAGTGCCCCCATAAGATCATTTATGCAATAATTTTCACTTAAAATATTTTTTTTATATTTTGTGTGTTTTGGGATGTCTTTAAGTCGGATATATTTAAAGGGCTTGACTAAATAATCACAAGTGTTCCCCGCTCATTGGCGAGAGTCTATGTAATTTGAACTACTATAAGTAGTGGTCTATAACCTTCTGGATTCACATAGCGGACGATGATACCATAATATTAAGCGTATTAGGTAATCATTTGTGTATACATAGTTATAGAAATTCGCTACATACTAGTTTAAACATGAGTTTATCAACGTTGCATTGGGATTTTTAAAAATTTAATAGTTGGCACGTTGATGACAAATGTCACTAGATTTCGCGAAAGCAGTCGGTCTTGTTGACAACTAGCACAACTATTTGTGCGCGACAATGACTTTTCTATTTATATGATGATTGTCCTTCGCGCACAACCCAGTTACTATTCAAATCAATGCGGAAATTTTTTCTTCTATTTCTAGATTTTGTTTAAAATCATTACCCAAAGAAGGAGGGGTTTCATAAGGTCTATGACCTTTCCAATGAACTCGACAGCATCCTACAGGTATCCTACAGGTATATGCAGCCGATAGGAATTTGAATGGCAACTTTGGCGGCTCCATAAAGCATCTTAAACCATATCTATCTTTAAAAAATTTACATACCTGAAAAGCCACATTCAAGTAGAATCAATATATGTAATCCTTTATAAATAATGGTTTCGTTTTTTATGCAAAACTCTTTTAAACCTCCACCCATGTCAACAAATTTCGATTTCGGCGCTTAAAGTTTACCTGACTCACGTTTATTGATAAATAACAGAATTTAAATCAGGTCCATTTCCACCACAGTTTTGATCGTAACTGCTTGAGACGTAAAGGACAGACATCGGTAAAAAGTCAGTATGATAATGGGTCTGTACTTGCAGTCGAATTGTTGAGACTAGTTGACAACAAAACCAATTGGCATGATTTTGACAGCAACTTTTGGCGAAATGTGCGTGCTTGTCGACATGAAAAAAAAACATTGTGCGCATTCCAATAAATTATGAGTGGTTTTAATTAAAGCCATGCCTTTTCAGGGTTCCCACTGTGATTTTTAGAGTTCTCGCCAACACTTTCGCCAATTAGAGAAAGTTGCAGCCCAATAGGAGCCACTTGATCCAAATTTTAGAGACAATCAAATAGCTCTATTTTTCACTGATTCCCCCATACACATTAAAAAAAACAATACAGATTATTAAATCTATTTTATTTTTGAAAAAAAAAATGACAATAATAAATATGGCAAGGCCTGGGCAACTACCACTTGTTTCCACCGAAATTTGTCTAGCAGTCTGCATCTGTTGCTTGAACTTGGCATCACCAACAGCCTTCGTGTGGTCTTAAAAATAAGAAAAAAAAAACAATTGTAAATATATTGCAGGCCTGACCTTTAGGACATAAATTACAGTACTTAGCTACATTGATTCTGTTTGGCATTATAATTCACAAATGGAAATTCAGACTGCCATTATTCTTTTAAGAATCTTGACCTCAAGTGGAATTTCAAAGTTGGTGTAATTAAAACTGCTTTGTGTGATTATTTTGTCATTTTCTTTAACAAAATCAATTCTCACCTTTCTGTAATTATTTTCTTAGCCCACATCATCTGGGGGTGTCTTCCTTTAATCGGGTGAGCAAACACATCAGGTGCCATTTCATTATTAATTATTCATTGACAGTCAGTCCTGATCATAGATAATCATCTTAATCAAATTATCACTTCTTATATAATCAAAGTGTCATAAAACTCGTCAATTTAACAAGCTGTTATTTTCAACATCCAGGTCGCTTACAACATTATCACACTTTTATTATTTACAACAAGAAAATGGAGCTTATGTTATTAGGATGCATATATTTTTTTGTCGCCAGTAAATTCGCAAATGGTCAAAAAATTTCGCCAAATTTTATTTTTTGTTGCATTTGGCTACATTGGCGATCGACAGCCGGAACCCTGCTTTTAAGATTTGTTACATGAATAAAATTTCGATCTAGATTTCAAAATTACCTCTTAATCTCGTTTTCCAGTATTGATTGTACTTCGGTCAGGGGGGTTGCCGATAATGGTGATGTATAGAGCATATTGAGAAAAACATGTTTTACACAGTAAATGTTAAAATTAGCAAAAATTTTTAAAACATTTTATTTGATTGAGCAATACATAAAATTGTATTCTAATGCTGGTACTTAAATATAAAATCAACCTTTACAGACGGAACTAACACTGCTATCCGAATATTTAACTGAGAAAACTGATAGACACATAGAACAATTATTTTTAGTGTCACTTAGCATACACAATAACTGTCTACTGAAAAGTTTGTTGATTTCAATAAACAATTTAAAATATGAATTATTTAACACAAAGCTTCTTTGTCGTCAAATATACATGTACCCCCTGAACGATTGTACTGAAATACCTACTCCATTGTTTAGACACTAATTATGAAATGGCCAATAGATGCAGTTGAAGTGTAAATAACATCACTTTGTTTATATAATGTGTTTCAGGTGTAAGACTTGCAGTGACCAGCTTTACATTAATACAGTGATTGTCATCAAACGCAGACCATTACTAAGTGTATTTTTACATCAGCTTGCATCTGGATCCCACAACAGCTTGCATCTCAATCACACAATAGCTTGCATCTGGATAACACAACAGCTTGCATCTCGATCACAAAATAGCTTGCATCTGGATCCCACAACAGCTTGCATCTCGATCACAAAATAGCTTGCTTCTGGATCACACAACAGCTCAACTTCTCAAGCAGTTGCATATTAGCTTGAATCGACACATACTTATACACAAAAATATGTCTACATTGAAACGAGTTCACGAGACAGCCGAAGATGAAGATGATGACTGTATTGGACCAATGCCAGATGCTTCTGGCCCAACACAAAAGAAGAGAGGTTTGATTTTACTGCATTATTTAGTTCACTGTTGTTGTCTTCAGGGGATAATATGGTATTTTGTGAGCAAGTTTTTACAGTTTGTTAGCCACCATGAAATTGTAAATTTGGGAAGGTCTTAAATGCAGAATATTGTGCAGACCGCAGATTGCAGTTTGCAAATTAGGGGTCTAAAATGCAGAACAAATCTGCAGAATGCAGGTTTCAGATAATATATTGGTAATTGGACAAAGGGGGCTAAAATGAACAATTGTTCTGCAGAATGCAAATTCAAAACAATATTGAAAAATGCAGAACAGTTAAAAATTTACATGTTTATTGATTATAAGCAAATTTATTGCCTAGATTTAAGGTTTAGGGATGAGCATAAGGTTTAGGATTTGTGTTTAGGTAAAGGTCATTTCCTGGGTTAGTGTAATGGTAAGGGAAGGGTTAGTAAAAGTGGTGGACTTGTAAAATCACTTTGTTTTGTGTGTGTCACAGACATGGACAATGTTTAAATTTCCATAGGCCCTGATGCAAATGTTTTGCTCCAAAGTTTCTACAACATTGATGGGAGAAAATGTTACATTGCATGAAAACAATGCCCTCACTCAGCTTTACCCTTTCCTCCATATGTATGCATTTTTACGCATGAGCGACCAGTGTAGATGCAAATCAGTGGCACATCCGCGCTGTCTTATCAGGATCTGCACTGGTGACTTTTTGGTCAGAAATAACCTAATAAATCAAATAGTGAACAGTTCAAATCCTGATCAGATGGCATAATATAAGTGTATCTATAGAGTAAACGGTTAATATTTTATCTGGCAGGCTGTTGAGACTAAAATCTTTATTTATTGTGTCACTTTTTGAAGATAAAGGCGATACATAGGGATTAGTTTGTCGGTCAATTGGTCCATCACGAAAACTTAATGTTGGCTATAACTTTATCATTTGTTAATAGTTCTTCATCAAACTTTCAAATTATCTTGCTTAATGACAACACAGTTAGAATGATGATAAATTGTATTGGTCAATTCTCTGGCTTGGCTGATCTGGATCTTACAATGTTCTCCCATGCAGTAAAAGTTGTTCTATGGAGTAAAGGGTTATTCATATCCCAAAGACATACCGTAATTTCCCACTTATAAGGCGATAAGCTTATAAGACGGGACCCCTACTTTGCCGCAAAGTTACGCATGTATCAAACCATATGTATGATGAAGTACATTAAACTGTAGATAAATACATTGAACTTGTCATTACAGTGTTGGAGTTTGAACATCTCTATCTGGAAAACTTGCCCACTTCAGAATCGTATGAGAAAAGTTATATGCACAGAGATGTGGTACGATTTGTTGTTGTAACAAAGTAAGTTTACATATTTCTGTGTGGCCACTTTGGAATCCTATAGATGAGAAAAATTATATGCAACTATTTCTATGTATATTTTATAAAATAAAAAGATCGTTATTTGAAATTAAAATTCATTATTTGAAATTAAAATTGTTTTTTTTTTGAAATTAAAAAATTAAATTTAAATAAAATATTAATATTTTTTAGTTTATTATAAAATTATTTATTATTGTTATTCTGTGTTGTCATAATATTTCGGGCAGATTTCCTTTTTCGTAATTTTCACTCACCTAAAAGTGCCAGTGATGAAAATTCTTTTAAAACGCTATCAATAATATGTAACAAATAATTTTCAGCAATAATATTTATCCATGCAAAATTAAGTCATACCACAGCAAATGATTAATAACAAAATTGGAATATGCTATAGGGCGTTACGCACCTTACATGTTGACTAATATCCATTTTAATTGTACATGTATTTATTACCCTGAATCAGGCGGAAGCTGAAACGTCAGTGAAATACATATAAAATGCGACCAGTGCAGATCCTGATCAGACAGCATGGATGTGCCAACTGGTCTGGATCTACACTGGTCGCACATTCGCAAAAATGCGTATATATGGAGGAAAGGGTTAATTACTTCTTTATATTTATATTTTAGGACGGATTTTATCCTGACTGCAAGTACTGATGGTCATCTCAAGTTCTGGAGGAAAACTGAAGAGCCAGGGATTGAGTTTGTGAAACATTTCAGATGCCATCTCGGTATTAATCAGTCACTTATTCCTTTCCTCCAGATCAGACAGCACTGTTTGATTTTTATATTTTTCTGACCAAAACGTTTGCACTGCCATCATCATAAGAATATGTCACGTAACCCTTTTGCCTTTATGGCATGGGTGAACAGTGTAGATCCAGATCAGATGCTATATATGTGCCGGCTAATCATGATCTACACTGTTTGATTTATAAGATTATTTCTAAACAACAGACTATCGGTTTTCGTTGGCAAAGAAGTTTAACGCCATATCCCTAATAGCATACAAAATGGACCATACAGGCTGTCTTGTATTTTCCTTAACCTTTACTGTAGTCAGATTGTCATTTCCATAGTCAAATGGAACCCCTGCTGAGCCCTCTTCCAAATGAATGGTGGCAGAATCATGCAGTTTTTATAATCAGTTTCAAAATTCTCAAACTGTGAATCAATATTGGTATTGAATTTTACAAACGGTTCATATTGCAAATGTATTTAATTATGTTGCAGGATGTATAGACGATCTGAAGGCAAGTAATAATGGAGAGTTAGCTTGCACCATTTCAGATGACAAGTCCTCAAAGGTGTTCGATGTTGTCAACTTTGGTGAGCACATCTTTATCCCTTTCCTTCATAAAAACACATTTTTAAGCATGTGCGACGAGTGTAGATCCAGATCACCCGGCACATCCATGCAAACAGTGCAGATCCTGATCAGACAGCACATAAAGGTGTGTCTATACAGGAAAGGGTTATTCTAAATGTAAGAATCTGACTAGAGGTGTCTTTGATTATGATTGTTGGTTTTACGCTTGACTTCCTGGGAAATTTCTGTTATCATATGGGCATACAGCGTAGATCGAAATCAGTCAGGACATCCATGCTGTCTGATCAGGATCTTAACAGTTTGATTCTGATTCATTAGGTCATTTCTGACCAAGAAGTGGACAGACAGATGTGCTGGCTGATCTTGATCTACACTATTTGCACATGCTATAAAACCATATATATTATGAAGTAAAGTTAAATCTGATTTGCAGAGTAAAACGTCTGCACACTTCATGAGATATTTAGTTTGTTTAACCCTTTCCTCAATATAAACACATTTGTATGCATGTGCAGCCAGTGTAGATCCAAATCAGTTGGCAACTCTGTGTGGTCTGATCTGGATCTACACTGTTGGATTAATGTTAAGAAATAACCTTATGAACCTAAAGCTAACAATAAAGATCCTGATCAGATGTGCCAACTGATCTGGATCTACACTGGTCACACATTTTATAAAACAAAGTATCCCTGAAGTAGAGGGTTTCACTACCACAACTACTTCGAGTACAGCTTGACTTGGGAACACAGCTCGCAATGAGCACAGAGTTGGATTTTCTCCAGCTTCTCTCTTTTGAAGTCTTTTTTGTTGTCTATCAGCATAATACTTGTTGTCTATCAACATTATATTTGTTGTCTATCAGCATTATATTTGTTGTCTATCAACATTATATTTCTTGTCTATCAACATTATATTTGTTGTCTATCAGCATAATATTTGTTGTCTATCAGCATTATATTTCTTGTCTATCAACATTATATTTGTTGTCTATCAACATTATATTTCTTGTCTATCAACATTATATTTCTTGTCTATCAACATTATATTTCTTGTCTATCAGCATAATATTTGTTGTCTATCAGCATTATATTTGTTGTCTATCAACATTATATTTGTTGTCTATCAGCATTATATTTGTTGTCTTTCAACATTATATTTGATATCTTTAAGAAATAATAAATAGCTTCCAAGATATATTGCAGGATATATCACGGGGCGGAGATCAGATGCGTAAGGATATGTCATGAGGGGCATATCCCCGAGTGATATATATCTGCGCATCTAAACGACAGCCTGTGATATATCCTGCGATATATCAACGGAAGCTATTTATTGTTTCAATTCTAACATGACATTACTGAGTGAACAATCAAAATAATTTTAACCCAATTTGATCACTTGTTATAAATGCAATTGGGTTATAAGGTTGGCTGTTAGTGTTTACTCCCTAAACATTTACATTATTAAAAAATTGATAATAATTCAAAGATCGAATAACAAACTTGAATTCAAGTCCATTAACAGAAAAATCCAGTATTCTCCAGTTGTCGTTTGCACCGTATTTTTCATTCTAACAGTTTAATACCTTCATAAGGGAATAATATATAAACAACGGAAACGATGTGATGTCATTAAAATGGCTCGCTTATGTACAAATTAACGTTACAACAAATAAGCGGAATGTAATTATATTATTTTAAGTAAATATAAAAATTATATACACTGTATTATTATATTACTGTGGTATCATCATATTACGTGCGGGTTAAAATTTATATATTATGTGCTATATCATGACTGTATTAAATCACTGCAAATTCAATGGGAAAAACATGCAGTCTTGTTAGACTTGTTCATAAACATTATTTGAGGCCACTATAGGTAGTCTTTTTAGCTCGACTATTCGAAGAATAGGGGAGCTATCCTACTCGCCCCGGTGTCGGCGTCGGCGTCGGCATCGGCGTCGGCGTCCGTTAAACAAAAAATGCACTTTGGTCCATTACTTGAAAACTACTTAAGATATCAACTTGAAACTTGGAATATATATTCACCATCAAATTCTACATCATTACCAACATCACCCATAACTCTGCTACAAATATTTTTCAAGTTATGCCCCTTTTTCACTTAAATTTTATGTTAAGGAAAATATGCACTTTAGTCCATAACTTATAAACTACTTGAGATATCAACTTGAAACTTGGAATATATATTCGCCATCAAATTCTACATCATTACCAACAAGACCCATAACTCTGCTGTCAATATTTTTCAAGTTATGCACCTTTTTTCTTATATTTTGTGTTAAGCAATATATGCATTTTGCCCCTAACTTTAAAACTACTTGAGATATTGCCTTGAAACTTGAAATATATTTTCACCATCAAAATCTACATCATAACCAACAAGACCCATAACCCTCCTTCCAATATTTTTCAAATTATGCCCCTTTTTCACTTACATTTTGTGTTAAAAAAATATACAGTTGGCCCTTAACTTCGTTATGAATGGAGGGATTTCAAAATAACTTGGCACAAATGTTCACCATGACAAGGTGGTGTGTCGCGTACAATACCCATGCCTGTAGGTCCAAGGTCAAGGTCACTGTTACTAAAAATAGAATTTTCTTGCAAAATCGTGTCCGCTCTGTAACTTTGTTATTTCTTATTGGATTTTTAGCTCGACTATTTGAAGAATAGGGGAGCTATCCTACTCGCCCCGGTGTCGGCGTCGGCGTCCGTTAAACAAAAAATGCACTTTGGTCCATTACTTGAAAACTACTTATGATATCAACTCGAAACTTGGAATATATATTCACCATCAAATTCTAAATCATTACCAACAAGACCCATAACTCTGCTTCCAATATTTTTCAAGTTATGCCCCTTTTTCACTTAAATTTTGCGTTAAGGAAAATATGCACTTTGGTCCATAACTTATAAACTACTTGAGATATCAACTTGAAACTTGGAATATATATTCACCATCAAATTCTACATCATTACCAACAAGACCCATAACTCTGCTGTCAATATATTTCAAGTGCAAAATACATAAAATTTAAACCCATGGGGATGAAATTTGGCACAAAAGCCACAGATAATACATTGGCCAGGCATAAAGGCTGAAGGTTATAAAACTGAGATTGGAAACCAGTCTCAAATCTCAAGCATCTGATTGACTGAAATGGTGACTGGTCGCCATTTCAGCCAATCTAATGCTTGAGGTTTGAGACCTTTTTTCTTATATTTTGTGTCAAGCAAAATATGCATTTTGCCTCTAACTTTAAAACTAATTGAGATATTGCCTTGAAACTTGAAATATATTTTCACCATCAAAATCTACATCATAACCAACAAGACCCATAACCCTTCTTCCAATATTTTTCAAATTATGCCCCTTTTTCGCTTACATTTTGTGTTAAGCAAAATATACAGTCGGCCCTTAACTTCGTTATGAATGGAGGGATTTCAAAATAACTTGGCACAAATGTTCACCATGACAAGGCGGTGTGTCGCGTACAATACCCATGCCTGTAGGTCCAAAGTCAAGGTCACTGTTACTAAAAATAGAATTTTCTTGCAAAATCGTGTCCGCTCTGTAACTTTGTTATTTCTTATTGGGTTTTTAAATAACTTGGTATAATTGTTCACCATATCAAGACGGTGTGTCACGTACATGCCCAAGCCTGTATGTCAATGGTCAAGGTCACTGTTGCTAAAATAGAATTTTCTTGTCTAGGCTGTTACTTTGTTATGAATGGAGGGATTTCAAAATATCTTGGCACAAATGTTCACCATGACAAGGCGGTGTGTCCGCACAATACCCATGCCTGTAGATCCAAGGTCAAGGTCACTGTTACTAAAAATAGAATTTTCTTGTCCAGGCTGTAACTTTGTTATGAATGGAGGGATTTCAAAATAACTTGACACAAATGTTCACCATGACAGCGCGGTGTGTCACGTACCATGCCCATGCCTGCAGGTCAAAGGTCAAGGTCACTGTTACTAAAAATAGAATTCTCTTGTCCGGGCTGTTACTTTGTTATAAATGGAGGGATTTCAAAATAACTTTGCACAAATGTTCACTATGACAAGGCAGTGTGTCCGCACAATATCCAAGCCTGAAGGTCCAAGGTCAAGGTCACTGTTACTAAAAATAGAATTTTCTTGTCCGGGCCTTAACTTCATTATAAATGGAGGGATTTCAAAAAACCTTGACACAAATGTTCACCATGACAGGGCGGTGTATCGCGTATTATTCCCATCATTGCACTCGAGTGTCTGAAAATGATGCATAGTGGGGCATCCGTGTCCCATGGACACATTTCTAGTTTCACTTATATTTTCACTTAAGTGCACTTCATCGATAACTTTGCAAATACTTCAGGTATCCACTTCAAACTTCCATTATATTTTTATTTCAGTTCTTTTTCTGTAACATCACTGAAGTGATTGATATTTGACTTAAAGTAAATGTCTCTAATAAAAAATTACTAACAAATTTTCTAACAAATTCAGAAATATTAAATTTTCATAGTTATTCCCCTATTCAGTTTAATATTTATGGTACATTTACGAATTATTTCTGTTATTTGAAATGAATTTCTCCCTTACCATTCACTTGTTAATATTTTTGCTGATTGCACATGAATGTATGGCCATAGTTGTTATTGTTTTAATCTTCAAATTGCATTTGTTTCAAATGATTTGAATAGTCGAGCATGCTGTCTCCTCTGACAGCTCTTGTTTCTTTCTTGGTTGGGGAAGTAGCTTGTATTTTTTGCAATGGTGGAAAATTATGAAACACACACAATAAAGTATGGATAATTAGTGATGCACCAACCATACTGAATGGTGTAGATCTGGATTAGCCAGCAGATCCATGCCATCTGATCAGGATCTACACTTTTCACTTTTTGATCATTTGTTTATTTCTGACCAAGAAGAAAACAATATAGATCCAGATCAGATGGCACAGTTGTGCCAGCTGATCTGAATCCACACTGCTCACACATGCAATAAAATCTGTATATATAGAGTAAAGGGATTAACAAATCATCATAATTGAAATGAGGTACCAGTCTTGGACAGGTTATCAGTGACATAAATGTCAATGTTGACTTTCTTCTTAACCCATTCCTGGATATATACGCATTTTTACGCATGTGCGACCAGTGTAGATCCAGATCAGCCGGCACATCCGTGCCGTCTGATCAGGATCTGCACTGGTCGCATTTTGGTCAGAAATAACTTAATGAATCAAAAAGCGAACAGTTTAGATCCTGATCAGACGGCATGGATGTGCCGGCTGATCTGGATCTAAACTGTTCGCCCTGGCAATAAAGGTGTATCTGTACAGGAATGGGTTAATGTATTTCAGATATGATTAACATGTTAAAACTGGACTATGTTCCTGGATGCTGTGGATGGATATACAACTCTGGAGATGCCATTCCTGCTTTGGCCATGTAGGTGATTATTTAACATTTTATGATATACACCCACACACACAATTGCGATATTAAAGCTATATTTCATAGATCAAACAGGAATGATATTGTTTCATTACAAATAAAAGGTTAATAATTTTAAAATTATAACTTTGAGTTGTGTATTAATTAAACTGATATACAGGTACATGTATTCATTTGCCAGTGTAAGATTTTTACTCTGATATTTTTGTTTGTCTTATCAATTCCATCTTCTATATTCTAAATTCAGATGACATTTATTAAATACATAGGTTCTTATTGTTTTCTGCTTGATGACTTTTTAAATGGGGTTTCTTTTGACCCTTAAAACATATTACTGACCAATGGATGAAATTACAAATAAAGCTCCTTTCGTGATATCACCTTAGTGCAATGAAAATAGTATAACACCTTATTTCAATAGTACTTTCACCATCGTTGCAATAAAGTGACACTTTGTTTCTGTGACTTTGCATTTAAGGGTCAACATTAAATTGCAAATGTTATTCTTTATAATACAGATAAAAAGAATGAAATTCTGTGTTAATTGAAACAGAAATGTCCTGTTAATTAAATGCGATGCTTTGACTAGATCAGAAAAAGAGACAGCCAAGGTGCACATATATGATGGAAGAGGATCAAACGTTCAGCTTCATACTCTTGACAAGTTACACTACAAACCTGTCACTATAATAAAGGTAAGACTGAATGTTGCACTACTGATTTGTCATTATACTGATGGTTATGTTGAAACTTAAGCAAGTTGCACTACAGAGTTGTCCCTATAATATAGATAAATGTTGAAACTTTGGCAAGTTGCACTACAGATTTGTCACTGTAATATAGGTAACTGTTGAAACTTTAGCAAGATGCACTACAGATTTGTCACTGTAATATAGGTAATTGTTGAAACTTAATAAGTAACACTACAGATTTGTCACTTTTGTGAAGGTTATGTTGAAACTTTAGCAAGTTGCCTTACAGATTTGTCATTATAAAAAGGTAACTCTGAAATTTCTGTAACTTACACTACAGATTTGAAGGTAAGTATGAAACTTCAGCAAGTAACACTACAGATTTTTCACTATGATAAAGGTGATACTAAAACTGTGGCAGGTTGCACTGCAGACCATCCTTGCTGTCTGATATACACTGTTCACTTTAAGACTCATTGTGTTACTCCTAACCAAGAATGAATAGCTTAGATCCAGATCAGATGAAACTGATGTGCCATCTGATCTGGATCTACTTTATTTGGCCATTACATTAAAATCATATCTTGTGAGTTAATAAGAGTTAATGTAAGGTCATGATTTTTCTGCTTGAGCTTGCAGTTTTTGTATTTCAGTATAATCCTGTTTGTGACATGGTTTTGTATTTCAGTATAATCCTGTATGTGACATGGTTTTGTATTTCAGTGTAATCCTGTATGTGACATGGTTTTGTATTTCAGTATAATCCTGTATGTGACATGGTTTTGTATTTCTGTATAATCCTGTATGTGACATGGTTTTGTATTTCAGTATAATCCTGTCTGTGACATGGTTTTGTCATGTGACCAGGAAGGAATGTTGGAAGTCTGGACCGGACCAAAAGGGGACTACAAGTTCCCTAAACACCTTCAGTGGGAATATAAAACAGACACAGACCTCTATGAATTCGTCAAAGTAGGTATTCTTTTACATGTAATTTGATAATCCCAGAGGGTAAGGCTAATGTAGTTCAGTAGAATCCGCTTATTTGAATAGTCTATTTGTCAGGATCCTCGATTCAATTAACCGGAGTATCATAAAAAACGGAGCTTACAAAGTCTCTGTTTCGTCAGTGGTGGGTGGGGTAATGCGCTCAGGAATATATCTGTATCATCATGTTCAATAAAATCCGGTTTGAAGATAACCAATACTATGTAAATGCGCTGTGTATACGTTTGATTCTTTCAACTTTGCGGCGTTTAAAAAATTTTTCATTTTGCCGACATATTCGACTCATTTTCTTTTGTAACTTTTCGTATCCGAAATTCATGATCTTTATCCGATTTCTATACCTCTTTCTTTTCTTTGTGAAGAGTTATTATCTCCCTTGGGGCGCCAAAACGTTGCGTATATGTTATTATAAAACCATCCTAAATTAAGATTCATTTGCATGATCTAATGATCCAAGTTTATTTGATATTTGCATACATTACTCGAAAAAGAACAGATATTTTTCTGTTACTTTCGTTTTAAGATAAATTTATTTTTATTCGGGAATTTCCCGGTTTCCTGAAAACGTGATCATCTTATGAACGTAAACAAATGAAAATTCTCAATGCGGGGAAACCCGTTTTGTGACGTCATTGCTATAAATGTATACTGTTAACACAATAATGCGTGCCAGTGAACGGAAGTCATTATGTAACACAGGTGATAAACAATGACAGAATTATCGAGTTTACCGATAATGTACATTGCCTTGGGGCAGAAACCTGTGAATTTCATGTAGTATTAGCATCGTAAGGCGTTGTAAGGTGGGAAAGTGCTATCTTAATAAACGAAATGCATGGGGTGACCTATTCAAATAAAGAGATTATTTATCATAGAAATAGATAGAAATGGTTTTGTGTTTTAATATTCTACTATATTAAGCGAAATATTCAAATAACCGCCATTCAATTAAGTGGAATGTACTGTATTTGCTTTGTCCATCAATACTTGTACACATGTTTACTACCATGCCCCGAGTTTGTGCTCCAAGTTTCTTAACTTTAACTTTCATATTAACATATAAAAGTCCTCTTTGAACACCAAATTTTACAACTTTTTATCAGATGAACGAATAAGACCCACACGCCCTCTTTTTTATTTATGACATAATCCTGCTAGGTGAGGAAAACTAAAAGCTCTGTTCTTACTAATGTATGGTTTGGGTTTTTCACAGTACATTTTTATTTTGCAGTGCAAGTGTAGGCCTACAGACATCTGCTTTTCTCCAGATGGAACCAAATTTACCACCATATCCACTGACAGAAAAGTAAGTCAACAATAGCTTAACCCTTTACTTCATATATATGTTACAGCCAATCTGTGAAATCAGCCGTTTCATGAAATGGCTAAACATTTTAGCCATTTCGTGAAATGACTAATTCACTCAGCCATTTCATGAAACGGCTAAATATTTCAGCCTTTTCATGAAATGACTAAAAATTTGCTCTAGTCATTTATGAAATGGCTAAACTAAGAAGCGAACCTTTAAAATAAGACAAAGACTGAAGTTTATTTTTATTTAAGCTCTGAACATTGGTTAAAACAGCTAACATAATAAAGCAAAGAATGTAAGCACATCAAATGATCAGGAAAGACATTTTAAACTGTCAACTAATCTTCAAAGTTATTGAATCACACAAGAGATATTCAGCATTCACTTATAAAAGAACACAATATCAGCAACATACCATTAGAAACGCATATCATAAGTGTACATTTTCAATACCACACATAATGTTCATGTTTAATTCACATATACATTGTCTACTTATTCTTACACGTGAGACTGTTGTGGCATCTGCTATTACACATTTTTCCAGCCTTTAAACACTTACATCTGTTGGTTTGACATTGTTTTTTAACAATTTCCACAATCACATTGAAAAAAACCTTGACCTCCAGAAGTTGTTGCTTTCACAGCTTGGCGAAGTGTCACTGTACATTCCGTGTTAACATCACAATTAGTCAGGAGCTTTTGTGGACATAGATCAAATTTATTCCGTGCGTATTTGGAACTTAATATTCCAGACTTGACAGCAATAGTGTACATATTTTGTTCATCTAAATCCAGAATTACACCATGAATGTTTTGTGGGTCACCTCTACCTCTGTCAACCATATATATAGGAATAGCAACATTGTCTCCCACTTCACCAGACTTTAACTCTACGCGTGTTCTTTTGACCATTCTCTCAGCTTGCGACAACTGAGAATCACAAGCCCTCTTTCTCTGCTGGAGTATTGTTTCATGCCGTTGAGCCAAGTTGGAATCAGATGCGGGTGTAGGTTGTGGCTCGTCAGTTCAAGCTGATGTAGGTTGTGGCTCGTCGGTGCTAGCAGGTGTAGGTTGTGGCTCGTCGGGTCTAGCAGGTGTAGGCTGTGTCTCGTCGATGCTAGCAGGTGTAGGTTGTGGCTCGTCGGCTTATTCTGCTGGCCACAGATAGCAAGGAGATCGTCTTCAGTTTGTAGTCTCTCCAGAATCTCACTTGGTAGACTCGAAGATGTTAGTCCCACTTTTGGATTTTCACCAAAAAAGTGCCTTGTAAGGTGTCTGGTTTATACCAGTGTGGTGTGAACAGTTCGTCTGTTGTTGTGTGAACTTCAGACCAACTGTCCAGTCGTTGGTGTTGTTGTCACTCATCCAGGCTACCAGAATGTCCTTAATGTCACTATTTGCTCTCTCTACTGAGCCCTGGCTTTGGGGATGTCTTGGTTTTCCGTGAACCATAACTAGCTGCGGCCACAACTCTTTCAGCTCAGTGATAACCTGTGCGGCGAATTCAGAACCATTGTCACTTTGTAGTATCGCGGGGGCACCGAAGAGAAGGAAACTGTCAAGTAGCTGATATGCTTCTTCTGATGCTCTTTTCGAAGTTTAGGGTCTATTACACAGATTGGCTGAAACTGAACCAGTCAATCTTTGTAACAATGACATGGAGATTTTAGTCATTTCATGAAAAGGCTGAAATATTAAGCTGTTTCATGAAATGGCTGAGTGAATTAGTCATTTCACGAAAAGGCTAAAATTTTTAGCCATTTCATGAAACGGCTGATTTCACAGATTGGCTGTAACATGTTCTTACCCATGTGCACCCAGTGTAGATTCAGATCAGCTGGCTTATCATGCCTTCTGATCTGGATAACCACTGGTCACATCTTGGTTAGAAATAATCCTATGAATCTAAATCCAGATGAAACCAAATTTACCACCATATATAGACAGAAAAGTAAGTTGAAACTGAGTTTTACCCTTTACTCCATATATACATGTTCTTATGCATGTTGGACCAGTGTAGATCTAGATCAGCTTGCATATCCATGCCATCTGATCTGGATCTGCACTGGTCACATCTTGGTTGGAAATAATCCTATGAATCTAAAAGCAAACAGTGTAGATCCTGATCAGATGGCAGGGTCGTGTCGACTGATCTGGATCTACACATGTCGCACATGCATAAAAACATGTATATTATGGAGTAAGGGATTAAGCTTAGCTTAATTTACTACCATATCCATAGACAAAAAAGTAAGCCGACATTGAGCTTACGGAGACTTCTGTCAAAATTGAACAAAATCCTGTTGAAGTTAGATAACCAGAATGATTGCTTCTAAAGTATTTAATTAAAAAAAAACAACGTAAAATCTTCCAAAAGGGAAGTCAGTTATATAATTTATAAATAATACACACTCTTTACTTTCGATATTTCGAACACTTGTTCTTTATCAAGAAAAATACAGAAATAATTGTGTTTAAGTGAAATCCATGTTGCAAGCATATTGTTGTTTGATGTTTCCCAGGACGACTTCGCGTCATTTCCCGGACGTCTCACTTCCTTCGAGACGCTATGTCGTTTCCCAGAAAAAATCATCAACAATACCAACATACTATTATGAAAAAAGAGCTCAATACATATACATAAACCTTGCATAAACACACTCACACACATATTTACATTTGAAAATAATAATAATAACAATAATAATAAAAATTATAATAATAATAATTAAAAAAAACAAGTCCATCCTAAAACGTATGTTATGAAGCGCCATTAAATGTTCAATCGGATGAATTTATAAATTAAAGTCAGTGATGAAAGTTTATGTTAAAGCTGTTGAAATCCTAGGGATTAACTGGAATGGCTGTCTTAGGTCCTGGATCTGGGATTACCATGGAAAGGTCTATTCATTATCATTTTAAACACTTAAATACAATGGTTTTTAAAACATATCAGTTTAGAACATGCATATTGAAATGAGTCAGTGAATAGTCAGGTGTGCAATACAGGGACATTATGACCCTCTTGTTCAAACATACTGTGCTTGTGGAAGATTTGTTGCTTGATTTAAAACTTGTTTGTTGTACAAGGTAATCATTGTAAATGCTATAAAGCCAGTAACATAAATTATTTTGGTCAAAATTAAGAATCTTCGTCTGTGAAATTTTTCATTGTTTTCGTTTTGTTCTACTTTTTGGTCATATATCGGAGCATCAGGTGAGCAATATGGGGCCATTTGGCCTCTTGTTTGAAAAATGTACCAGAAGTTCCAATTTTATTTTAAAAAATTATTAAAAGCATAAAAAAGAGAAAAAAGTGTCTGTGCTGATGAAATATAAATTGTAATTTCTACTCTTTTCATCAAAATATGAGTTTTGGAATTCACTTAATGAACAATATTAAACCGAAAAGGATGAAATACTGGATATTTAAACCAGTTCTACATCTTATTTGACAGGTTCGCATATTCAAAATATTGACCGGGAAGCTGGTGAAGATGTTAGATGAATCCTTACAGAATATTATTGATTTGCAACAGGTATGTGGACTTTTTTTAAAGATTTTGCAGTTTTTTGTGTCGCCCTTTCAAAGAAATGGCAATACATAGGGATCGCTTTGTCCGTCTGTCCGTCGGTCTGTCTGTCCGTCACGAAAACTTAACGTTGGCTATAACTTTGCCATTTCTTAATATTTCTTCATGAAACTTTCAAATTATATTGCTTATGACCACAGGCTAATGATGATGCCAAATTCTTTAGGTCAAGATCACATTTGATGGAGTTATGCCCCTTTTTGTACTTGGATTTTGACATGAAAACCTAACGTTGACTATAACTTTGCTATTTCTCAATATTTCTTAATGAAACTTTCAAATTATATTACTTATGACAACACGTTCATGATGATGCTGAATTCTTAAGGTCAAGGTCACATTTGGTTGAGTTATGACCCTTTTTGAACTTGCATTTTTTCCATCATTGTACCAGAGGGCTACACAAGTGTTCAACTGAACACCCATCTAGTAATTTCTTTAAAAGAGTCATCATATTCCCAGTCTTATTGTATCTGTTACGCTATCAGGATCTTACGGCAAGCCACTAAAATGCGCTTTTATCAATAACCTTCTGAACCAATCATACTGATGCATACAAAATCGCAAAAGTACATGATGACTGCTGTAATTGTGGAAGCATTCCAAATGTTTGGATTTAGGCTGTGTCCATGTATACATTTTGTTATGAAACATGGAAACTGTTGACACCCCCATATGACATATTTATTGAAGAAAGGTGAGTTTTATGTGGTATCCCATTATTTTTTCACTGTAATGACTAATTAGATTAAAGGAAGACTTGGGAGAAGTGGTCTCCCAAAAGTGACCAGGCCCCGTGATTATAAAACTTTTTTCATGCTCGACTCAATTTGAGCATGAAAATTTGATGACTTTGTTTCTGTTCATTATATAAAATAAAATTTTTTAAACAGAAAATATGACTAAATTGCTCTTAACAACAACTGTTGAACAGATAGTTATTCCTTATTTATGAAGACTGTTAATGTTCTAGACATTTTAAGTTTGAGCACAGAATCGAGTTGAGCATGAAAAAAGTTTTATAATCATGGGGCCAGACTTCTCCTTTCTTTCAACTATGGGAGAAGTCATTTTTTATAGACTATATAGGGAAAAAATGCTATTGCCTGCAAACTTCTCCTTAATTCAGTAAAATTAGGAGAATACTTCTCCCTGATTTGCAAGTCTAGTGAGAGACCTGCATCATGCTCCTCTTTTGATTGCTTCTAAAAATAGTTATCAGGGAAAACCACTACAATGTATTGCTTATAAACAGTTTTTGCAGGCGGTCATCAGTTCTAATGTTTTTTTGGATCTGACTGAAGTGAGATTGGTTGCAGAGTTGCTTTTGAATATTCAAATGTTTTAGCCAAATTGTCAGGTGAACAGTTTAACCCTTTCCTCTATATATACGCCTTTTTTGTCGCCCTTTCGAAGAAAAGGCGATACAAAGGGATCGCTTTGTCCGTCCGTCGGTCCGTCACAAAAACGTTGGCTATAACTTTGACATTTCTTAATATTTCTTCATCAGACTTTCAATTTATATTGCTTATGACAACACACTCGAGATAATGCCAAATTCCTAAGGTCAAGTCACATTTGATGGAGTTATGCCCCTTTTTGTACTTAGATTTTGTCACGAAAACTTAATGTTGGCTATAACTTTGCCATTTCTTAATATTTCTTCATCAAACTTTCAAAATATATTGCTTATGACAACACACTTGTGATGATGCCAAATTCTTTTGGTTAAGGTCACATTTGATGGAGTTATGCCCCTTTTTTGTACTTGCATTTTTATTCCAACAAAGCCCCAGAGGGCAACACAAGTGTTCAACTGAACACCCATCTAGTTACACATGTCCGACCAGTGAAGATCCAGATCAGCCGGCACATCCATCATATTTTGGTCAGGTATAAAGGTATATCTATAGAGGAAAGGGTTAACGGCCATTTTGCCCTCTTGTTTTCATAAGAAATTGTAATTAAACTGGCATTTTGATTCCTAAACATTTGTGAATCACTTTGTAGATGAAGCAGCAGTTGTCCAATATGGAATTTGGTCGTCGTCTAGCTGTTGAAAAGGAGCTGGACAAATCTGATGCCTTCAACTTGTGCAATATTGGTAAGGGTTATGACTGCCCTGCCCTGCCCTGCCCTGCCCTGCCCTTCTTTCTTCCTTTTATCTTTTAATTTGCTGTCAGGGTAGGCTCCGTTTTTTCTCACCAGCTTTTTCTGATACACATATTTACCTTATTACAACATATTATAACTTTTTAAAACTTCTTGCCCACTAAATGTTTTACATGATCAGTTGATATGGTATATTTTTCCAAATCCTAAGAAAAATGTTAAAAAGATAAATTGCCCATGACCTATAACTCCATGTTTAAAACTTACAGAGTTATCAAGCCTGTTGCACAGCTTTTGTCTGTACTTCTTGGGAGAGTGTTATTCTGTTATTTTCTCTTTGGTAATTCTAATTATAAATTAGCTTCAGTTTATTTCAACAGATGTTTTGTGTCACCCTATCAAAAAAGGCGATAGGGACCGCTTGTCAGTCTTTTGTTCTGTCTGTTAGTCACGAAAACTTAACGTTAGATATAACATGCCCATTTCTGTTTATTTCTTCATAAGGTTGATGGTGATGCCAAAGTCTTCAGGTCAAGGTCACATAATATGACTCTTTATGTAAACAGATCTTTTACCAATGGGCATCACAGGTGTTCAACTGAACGGAACTGAAAAAGAAATACATGAATTATTCCTCCATAGACACACATTGATTGCATGGGCAAACAGTGTAGATCCAGATCAGCTAGCACATCCGTGCCAGCTGATAAGGATCTGCACTTTTTCGCTTTTTGATTCGTTAGATTATTTCTGACCAAATTGCGACCAGTGCAGATCCTGATCAGATGGCATTGATGTGCCGGCTGATCTGGATCTACACTGGTCGCACATGCGTATAAAGGCATATATATGGAGGAAAGGGTTAAAGAAATATACATTTTTCATAATTTCTCTTACAGTCTTGTACTGATATTTCAGATTACTTATCTCACCTTATGTTTTCTTTTCAGTTTTTGATGATTCTGGATATTTTGTGTTATATAGTACAATGCTTGGCATCAAAGGTAAGCAGCTTTGGGTTTTCATGGTATAACTTCAACCTTTCCTCAATATATAAGCCATATATAGTGGGCAAACAGTGTAAATCCAGTTCACCCGGCACTTCAGAGCTGTCAGATCAGGATTTGCACCGTTCGCTTTTTGATTTTTAAGGTTATTGCTGACCAGAAGGTGAACAGTGCAGATCCTGGTTAGACAGCTCTGATGTGCCTGGTCTTCTGAATCTACACTGGTCACACGTGCCATAAAATATGTATATATATGGAGTAAAGGGTTAAATTATTGATTTTTTTATGCCTTGGAAAGAAGGCATATTAATATCATACCATCTGGCGTTCTATCTGTTCATGCATGCATATTTCTCCTGTCAAGGTGGTAATTTTCTAATTTATGGACAGATTAAAAAAAAATCATGTGTTTTGAATATCAAGACAACATACTGCATGCAAGAACCTTACCCCTACCTCCAAGGATAAGGTCACACTAAGTGTTTGATCAGTAGGCAATCTGCATATATAATTATTAAGTTTTTTTTACCAATAAGAAAACATGGTAAATCCTGATCAGATTTTATAGATATGCTAGCAGATCTAGATCTAGATTTTTGGCACATGTGACAAAACCCTTTCATTTGAAGTGAAGGGTAAATTAAATGCTGTAGAAACATATTTTCCCATTGCCATTCAGGTCTGATTTATCTTCTTAAATAAGAAACAACTTTCTAATTGCAGTTATAAATTTACACACAAACCGATGCATCAAGATTCTTGGGAAGCCAGAAAATCCGAGATTCCTAAACATCGCCTTATTTCAAGGAAGTGGGAAGAAGCCCAAGGCAGCAACAGATGTAACGACAGCAGCATCAGATAATCCGCTACTGCAGCAGCAGTTCCAAGATCCCATACTTCTCTCAACGGCATACAAGAAAAACAGGTTCTATCTGTTTACACGCAGGGAGCCCTTCAATAAAAACAGGTATGCATTTTGCCCATAACTAAAACTACTTGAGATATTGCCTTGAAACTTGAAATATATTTTCACCATCAAAATCTACATCATAACCAACAAGACCCATAACCCTGCTTCCAATATTTTTCAAATATTCTCCTTTTTCACTTAAATTTTGTGTTAAGCAAAATAAACACTTGGCCCTTAACTTTAAAGCTACTTGAAACCTGGAAAATATATTCACCATCAAAATCTAGGTCATTAATTTTACTCTGCTACCAATATTTTTCAAGTTATGCCCCTTTTTCACTTATGCAATTGTCCCAAAATTTTGAAACAACAGGAGATATTACTTTGAAACTTATAGGTTTTCGATCACTTTCTACATCATTATCAACAACATCCATAACTCTATTGGAAATATTTCTGTACATTATGCTCATTTTGCATTTAGTTTTTACCTTAACTATTCGATAGTTCATTGAAACTTTGAATATTTTTTCACCATCAAAATCTACATCATTACCAACAAGACCCATATCTGTAATACAATTACTCTACAAGTTATGCCCCTTTTTCCACTGTTCCTTTTTTTCACTTATTTTTTCAGTTAAATGCACTTCATCGATACAAATACTTTATATATAAGAGATCAACTTCAAACTTCCATTATATTTTCATTTCAGTTCTTTTTCTGTAACATTACTGAAGTGATTGATATTGAACTAAAAGTAAATGTCTCTAATAAAAAATTACTAACAAGTTTTCAAACAAATCCAGAAATATTTCATAGTTATTCCCCTATTCAGTTTAATATTTATGGTACATTAAGGAATTATTTCTGTTATTTGAAATGAATTTCTCCCTTACCATTCAAATGTTAATATTTTTCCTGATTGCACATAAATGTATGGCCATAGTTGTCATTGTTTTAATCTTAGAATTGCATTTGTTTGAAATGATTCAAATAGTCGAGCGGGCTGACTTCTCTGACAGCTCTTGTTGTAGATTTTGTTAATACATCGATCCACAAATTTAGGGCTTGCCATATTTTGAGGAAAAAAATTTAATTACAAGTTTTAGGAAATTTGGTCAGAATAATATGTGAGGATCACTTTATTGAAACTTGAAAACATTTTTACTTGCTGATAATGGTTTATTGGTTACTGAAAAGAAACAACGCCATAGATAGTTCAAGCACACACACGTCAAAATAGGATGAGCAACATATCCCAACACCTTAAAACTACTGTGGAATATAAATTGAATGTAAAATGTTGTTGATAAAAGAGATCCATGAATTTAAGAATCCTGAGAAATGTTGTCAATTGGAAACCATGACATTTGTGTCCATGAATATTTGTGCATCCACAGTATTTTATTTTAAACCTTTCCTCCATATATAAATCTTTCCTCCATATATAAACCTTTCCTCCATATATAAATCTTTCCTCCATATATAAATCTTGATGGCATGGATGAACAGTGTAGATCCAGATATGCCGTCTGATCAGGATCTGCACTTTATGCTATTTGATTTATTAGGTTACTTCTGACCTAAAAGCGACCAGTGCAGATCCTGATAAGACGTCAAGGATTTGTGGGCTGATCTGGATCTACACTTGTTGCACATGTGTAAAGGACTAATGGTCGGGTTATAAACAGGTCACAAACAGATTATGGAATGTACTATTTCTAGAGTATTTAAGAATTTTGCCATTTTAGCCATAAAGATTAGATGTTTGTGGCATTTTGTTGTGTGACATAGTTTATTTTCTATTTGATGGTCAGCAATGGTGTTCAAAATCGTGTGGAGCAAACTACTTTTACAGCAGTCCGAGTTTTTATGCGAAAGTCAGAACACAATATGTCTTTTTTTTTTTACAGCCCTGATGCTGACAGAGATGTGTTCAATGAGAAACCCTCGAAAGAAGAACTAATAGCTGCTACACAGGTTCTTTTTTTTTAATGATTTAAGGGAGGATGGGTGCTACAATTCTGCAGTCACAAATCGTAGATTTTCTATCTCTTTCCAAGTCTTTCTGTTTACAGTTGTAGTCAGATTTTCTAATATTACCATTACAGCATTAATAGAAAGTGATTAAATTACATATTGTTCATATTTGTCAGAATGAGGGTAGAAACTTATTGACTTTTATAACAGTCAAACCATGGCTAAAGGCCACCTTAAAAAAAGACCACCTGTGGATAAAGACCACATGTTATTTTGCCCAGCTGACTGACTAAAGAACACATTTGCGTGTAAATGAAGACAACCTGCATTTTAAGACCAATTTTAAGTTCTCTGAGTGGTCTTTTAAGAAAGGTTTAACTGTATTTATTTAACTCTTTCCTCTATTAATAGGCCTTTATGGCATATGTGAACAGTGTAGATCCAGATCAGCTGGCACATGCATGCTGTCTGATCAGGATCTACACTGTACGTTTTGATTAATTAGGTTTTTTCTGACCATAAAGCCAACAGTGCAGATCCTGATCAGGCGGCACAGATATGCTGGCTGATCTGGATCTATACTGGTCACACATGGGTGAAAATGTGTATATGAAGTATAGGCTTAACTGTATTTATTTTGTTCTAGGATGTAGCCTATACAAGAGTAGCTGAAAGTTGTATCATACATACTAGCCTGGGTGATATCACATGCAAACTGTTTGCCAAAGAGTAAGTTTACAATATTTCTAGCTAGGGTTAGGGACTTGAAAGTAAGAGACAGTCGATTCTCTTTTCAGTAAATTGATGTTGTTACTTTATTATCTTTGGGGTAGTAATGTTAAGAGAACATACACTTGCTAATAAAAAAAAAACTTGGCTGCCATGAGTATTTTGAGCGACCAGTCTGTTTGGCTTTTTTTTGTTGGTGTACATGTAAATTGAAAATTTCAACAGAAAACGGTGTTTTGGAAGTTTCTGGCTTGTGTTGATAATATTCTGGGAATATTCTGTGTTATTTTCTCCACTAAGAATGATAACTTCCCAGATTACCCTTGAAAGTCTTGAGTTATGGCCCTGTAAATGCAGAAACTTTACAAAATTGAAAAAAGTTCATTCTCGTGGGTAATGTTTGGTAGTTTGTCTTTGTTTTCTAAACACTTTTTTAAACTACATAATTACCATGTTTTCCAACTGAAGTGTGACTCCATATGTTTCCAGATAATCAAGCATGCTTTCCCTTTCAAAGACCAGTAAAAACTATTTTATAATATCTGCTATTGTCTCAAATATTTTTTATATTTTGAATGATGTGAAAGAAATAACCATGGGGTGGAAGTGTAAAGATTCAATTTGCTTCTTCATTTAATACAGAGTTCTATTTTAAATAGATTTTTAACCAGCAAGCAACCTCCGTTAATATTTGTTGCCCTGCAACACTTCAAAAGACCCTGATTAGTTTTTTGTAATGTGACACCTGTTAGAACTGCTGCTCCAATAAGATGATGCAGTGTTCTACTTCCAAACAAGGTGTTGCTGTCAATTTAATTTTATCACTTGCGGAAGTTGAACTGATAATGATACTTTGTAAAGATTGAATGATACATGTAGCACCGATGCAATAACAAAAGGTGTGGCTTGAAGTAAAGCAAGCTGAAGGCATGATTAACTATGAACAGCGTTCTGTCAATTAAAATTTGCCGCAAGTTTGCAGAGAAAATATCAGTCACCGCTCCAAGTGTTTCATGTTTTGGCTGCAAGACAAAATCTAACTTAAATTGAGATCCGAAGTTATTATCACCAAGAACCTTTTTTTTTCACCTTTCAAAACTTAATCAAATGTGTTACGTTCTGCTTTCCAGATGCCCCAAAACAGTTGAGAATTTCTGTGTTCACAGTAGAGACGGCTATTACAATGGACACATAATACATCGCGTGATAAAGGGATTCATGGTCCAAACTGGTGATCCCCTCGGTAATATTTGTGTAATTATCTTGCACTATATTTACACTTCAACTTCATTCTCTACAATGATGTCTTATTCATCTTAACAAACCATGATACATGTAGTTACTGATGGTATGCAGTGTGATGTGTTACTTTAAGGGGTGTGGCTACAGTAAAAGCCGCTCACTTTATTGGACTGTGCATAATGTTTTGTCTTGTGACGTCAACAATGGCAAATTGCTAGAAAAAAGTGTGCTGTCATTTACTTTGTTATCAGTGTGGTTTTTCCAACAGCTATTCAAAAAAGCTCAGATCACAAATTTAACGAAAAAAAAGAGTTAAAAATGGAGTATTTATGTGTATAATTTATATTATACATTACTTCTTATGAATTAAATTGATATTTGATAGTGTTCATCTTGGTATGAAAAACATTTTGTTTAAAGTAAGCAAATTCTTAACAGGTAATTGTAGCTCATGTCATTCTTTATTTTATTTAGGGCCCCTTACAGAAAAAGGTGTCTTTGAAACGATGTCAAAACATGGAGCAGACGACATTGCTTATTATGTATTTTGCTGTAAAATAAAATTCTATGGTCAGAATATGTAAAAAAAATATCATGTATTGGTTATGAGAAAATAGAAGATAAATGTAACTACTTTCCAAATATAGTAACAACTAAAATCTGAAAAAAAAATCACCAAAAACACTTCTTCCCGTGACAAGGCGAAATTGCAGATTAATTTGAAAATTGATTTGAAAATTTAGAGGTTTTACTCTGCTGCAGGACATATATGGAATTGCTTGGGTGCCTTAAAACAAGTTTTCTCATGAATATAATGTTGTTTAGGAAATGGTACTGGCGGTGAGTCGATATGGGGTGGTGAGTTTGAAGACGAGTTCCATCCTAACTTGCGGCATGATCGTCCGTACACTCTGAGTATGGCTAATGCTGGACCGAACACCAATGGATCACAGTTCTTTATAACTGTTGTACCAACGGTAAGCTTCAACTAACTTTTCTATCCCTTTCCTCCATATATATGCATTTTTATGCATGTGTGACCAGTGTAGATCCAGATCAGCCGGCACATCTGCACTGGTCGCATTTTGGTCAGAAATAACAATGAATCAACAAGCGAACAGTGCAGATCCTGATCAGATGGCACTGTTCGCCCACGCAATAAAGGTGTGTCTATAGAGGAAAGGGCTATTATGTCTTATTTATCTTTTCTAGTTTTTTAGTGTCTTTTAATTCCAGATTCATCACTGATGTCTAGTAAGACTTCATTTATGTGTATAGAAACAAAGTTTAGATGTTATACACAGATGTTATGAACAATATATGTGTGCAAGAAAAAGTATCTTGCATGAGACGCACGGTTAAGATAGAAAAAATCTATAACCTCAGGTAAACTGTTTTGGCAGAAACTTGGCAGAGCCTCATTCCCGCAAACACATTTAAGATTTTTCTTTCTTCACCAAGAAGCAAATGGTGTAGATCCTGATTAAATGGCATTGATGTGCTAGCTGATCTGGATCTACATTATTGGCACATGCGATAAAACATGTATGCATTAGGTAAAGGGTAAATGATTTCACAATATGTTCAATATATCATATATGGTATTTTTAATCATAACCTGTGTATATTTTAATATTGTTACCTAAACAACAATTATTATTTATAATATATATAAATATATAATGTTCTACTTATGATTATTAAATGTTGTGACATTTATAATTTCAGCCGTGGTTGGACAACAAACATACCGTGTTTGGTCGAGTTACCCGAGGAATGGAAGTTGTGCAGAGTATTTCAAATGTGAAAACAAATCCGAAGACGGACAAACCTTATGATGACATCACTGTTATAAACATTGCTATAAAATGAACAATTATATCTCTTTATTCCATATATGTAGCTTTCATTTCATGGGCGAACAGTTAAGATCTAGATCAGATGGCACATGTGTGCTATCTGATAAGGATCTACACTGTCCACTTTGAAATTCATTAGGTTATTTAGGACCTAGAAGCAACAATTGTAGATTCAGATCAGATGGTTAGATCTTTTCTGGATCTGCAAACCTGTTCTGGACCTACAATTCTGTTCTGGATCTTCAATCCTGTTCTGGATTTACAAACCTGTTCTGGATCTACACTGGTCGCATAAGTGATGAAAGGTTTATATATGGAGTAAAGGGTTATGCAACTTATGCTAGAAGGACCTATCAGTAGACAATAAGTCCGACAAAAGTTTGTGCTGTTCATAGGGAAGAAAATATCTTATGATGGTTACACCAGTTTTATAACTCACATGAGTGAAGCTTACAGTACCTTTTTAATAAAAGTTCTTCCTGCATAAGTCCGGTTGTATGCTGATCATCAACAAACTTACTAAGAACATTTGTATAGAAGACAAATCAGAAAATTTGACTGAACATGATCGACATCAAACTTGCAAAGAACGACAAAATGTTTGTTTTGATGAAACCTCAAAAATGTTTAAAATTGAATCCTTATGAGCGCAATGTATTGCAGTAATAGCAGAAACATGGAGATCTTTGTTGTGTTATAGAATCTTTAATTTTCTGATGCTAAGCATGCATTCAAAGAATATTTTGTATCTGTTTAAAAAATCTGTTGGAATGAAAATTATTCATCCAGCCTTCACGAAATTTTTGTTTTGATACATATTGAACATTTTTAAAAATAGGATGGTTCAAAAATGAAGCAGAAATGTAACAGCATGAGTCAAATATTAACCTATACATGTGAAGCTTTTTTGTCTTATTAAGGCACTGTGTAAATTCAAGAAATAAATAAAGTAAAACATTGATCTCATTTTTGTGTTGCCCTTTTGAAGAAAAGTGTTACATAGGGATCGCGTTTTCCGTCAGGAAAACTAAGTTGCTATATCTTTGCCATTTCTTAATATTTCTTCATAAACCTTTCAAATTTTATTGCTATAGGGTTGTGAGGAACTAAAACCTGTAGATGAAGATCACATTTAATGGAGTTATGCCACTCTTTTTTTTCCAGGTTTTCTTTAGAAAAATCCTATTATATTGCGATGTCGTTGGGCTGGGGGGGGGGGGGGGGGGGTGGTTGTCAGCATTTTATTAACCAGGTTTTCTTTAGAAAATTCCTGGTTTTTATTTTTAGATTCGGGTATGTTGTTGGGCCAGTTGGTGGGCATCAAAATTTCATCAAGTCTTTTTGTCATAGTTGTCTTTCTTAGTAACCATTCAAGGTAGAGATTTGAACCTTAAACCCCCAACTAGACTATTTTAGCCACTAGATGGCGCTGGGGCAGGTTTTCATGGTATTTTTGACATGCTTCACATCTAAGGGCCCTTTTTTCAAATAGCGCAATAACCAAGAAGTATTTTCCCTAAAAACTTTTTATATATCTTCTTTGCAACATTTCAAATGAAATGGCAGAGAAAATTTCATGACAAAATGCATTTTATTGTAATTTGTGAGAAAAAAATCTGTTAACTGTCAAAAATTTGAAAATCCCAGGGAGGAGTTTCTTGGGTCATGAACTGCAGATAGTAAACAAATACACGTGGCAGTATAGTTTGAAATACTACTCTAGGCAACTGTTTGGCTAAGGGAAGCTGATCAGTAATCATTCAGTTAAAACGTAAACCCACATACCTGTTGCAGATTATTTTTAATATTCTAATATTCCATTTAAAATGTTGCTTAATAGTGTTTTTGAAACAACTTAATCCATTTCATAGTGAATGACAAGTGTGTGGATTGTTATTAAATTATGTCACTTTTTATCTCCATTTAGTGAACTATAAACATTATTATTAATATTATATCATGTTTATTTCTTACTGCTTTTAGCAGTCATTTGAACAATATATTTCTTTAAAATTCATGCTTATTTTATAATCAAATTTCCCTCGTAATTCTGCATGAATAAAATGCCACACAAGGTTTGAGATAATAATCATCACCCCATTATTATTCTTGCAATTATCACTGGGAAATGTCCAACTTGGCCTAGTATCACCAGCATCAGAGCTCACTTTGTTAATGAGGATTATAATAAAACATAGATTGTGCAAAACAATGGATCAAGGTTTAAAACAAATGTGAACTATAAATGTTCCTAATTCTTGCTGAAAAGTGACACAGCTGTTGCAATTTCATTTAGTTTTTCTACATACAAAAACAAGATTGACTTGGCCTTATTAGGCTGGAATGAAAACATAAATAGGGATTTTACATTTGATTGAAATGTTAGCAGAAATTCATAAATTACAAAGTTTTAAAATGCATAGCCTGATGAGTAAAATATGTTATCCGCTGCTCTAGTGTTTGTTTACTTCAGCTATATTTAGCTCAGGTACAGCGTCCTCTGCATGAGTGATAGTTAGTTTATCTGATAAACACGCCTACAAAATTCTCCCTACCAGGGTAGGGATTTTTGCGGATTTAACATGGTTGTCTGACATCACATCTGTATTTTGCAAAATTAATGCCCCCTCTTCACTTAAATATTAATTTTGTTTTTTTTGTCAAAGTTGTTTTTTTTCTCAGTAACTATTCAAGAAACTTTCGGTTTGACGGTCAAAACATTTTCAAATATATCAGACATTACATTTTTGAAATTTTAACAAGTTTTCGCCATTTGCAATGTTAGTGATCCCTTAATGGGTGGGTTGGAGCTAATTCACCAAAACAACTTGTATCTTGTTTGTTCATATAGTTACCTGTCGGGGGTAGTGTGGTGGTACATGGAACCTGACTTAATTTCTTAAACCTCCTGTTGCAAATTTGCCTCTGACTTTTTTGTTGTTTTTGTGGCTTTTTTTTAATTGATCACAAATCCCTGTCATCGCAAAAGTGGCAAAACGAACCCCAGATTTCACGATTTTAGTAAAATACGAAATCCGTTGAAACTTTATTAGGCCAATTTTAAATGTATAAGTAAGGGTAAAAAGGAAATTTCTGTTGTCTGTCATTGTCAGGGGAAGTAACCGCTGCGGGGAATATCCCGGGGAACGGATTTTAGCTCAAGCACGACTTCCGGTTACCTCGAACAACAACAACATGGCACTGAAATTGGTCGTTGAATCTAAGTATTTTAGCAGAATTCTCCGCAAGACATTGCATTTGAGATATTTTGCAAGTGCGACAAACGTAGAGGGTGTAGAACCAGACTTTGACACAGATGAATACGAAAGAAAATTAGCGAAAATTAGAGACTGTTCAGGTTTGAACAAACATCAAAAGTTGAAACACCATGGGAAAATGCCAGATATGAGTTTTCTTGAAACGTACAGGGGCATTAAAAGAAACAAACTGCGACGACTATATTCCAAACACGGATCTGAGTCAGGTAATATTGCAGTATAATTTAAGTATTTCCCAACTGGGGGCAAACCAACCAACCCCCCCCCCCCCCCAAGCGGGACACCCATCCAGGCATTGACCGAGCAAACCGTTGCTTAACTAGTTTTGACAGGCGGTACACTTTAACCATGTCGCTGAAAAGCTATCTTAACAGCGAGGCTGTTGGAAGTGACCTTATGCTGCCAGCACTACATAATTAATCAAAAGATTCTGTAATTAGCATGCAGGTGCAATTGGCAGTTTGGGCAAAGTTCAAATTATATTACACATGTTGGTTAATCTGCCTTCATGGTCTGTATTGTGGATCTCAACCGCTCCCTTGCCAGGGTCCTGAGATTCAAACTCGTAACCCATCTTGGAACTTGTAGATTAATTCGGCAAAAGTTATCCTTTTGCGTTTTGTAACTCGTCCTTTCTTTGGTGTGCTTTTTTGGCTGATGAGGTGGCTGATATTATTATTAGTGCTCTTACCAGTCAAAACGGCTCCCAGTAAAAAAAAGCCACATGCCATAATGGCCTTAATACACAGTAATATTGAATTAAACCATAAGTAACTTCTGTATGAATTTTAAATTTTATGTCTTTCAAAGTTCCTTTTTTTGAATATTTTAAGTATAAATAAATGCCTGCATTGTTTCATATTCATTCCAAACAGCACTAATTTGATCCAACAATATATGTTTTACTGTGTATTGATTTGCCTCTGATAAAATTTGAAGTCTTAGATTTGGCCTTGGTCTATTTCAGGTATCAATCCTGGCATAATGTACCCAAGTCGAGCAGAGCTGGCGGATCTAAAGGAGATCGAACAGGAATGGACACCTACATTCCAGCAGATGATGTCCAATCTTACTGAGAAGAAATTAGCTGAAGCTGAGGCTACAAAACAGAGGTACTCATTTTTTGCCGATAATCCTCCAGGTCCTGGTTGTGGTAATTAATATAAGACAGGGGCCTGCATTTTATGCAACTGAACTGCTAGGTTGGTGGTGTTGGTTTCTTCACTTTCATCACATTATTCGTTTCATTTCATGGAATTCAATCTACCGAGGGCATCACAAAAATCTTCAAGCATAGTTTACGGCTTCTTTTCACCATTTTGGGAATATGACTTAAGCCCCTGAATTGAGAAATTTCGTGTCGTTTTGCCAGAAATTAGGATTTTTTCCATTTTGGGGAATAAAAAGATTTACACATATTTAATATTATAAATAATTTATGGATCAAAGAAGCAAATGATGCCTGATTAACTAAGAAGCAATAATATTTTGTTAATAAAATGACGTAGGTTGAACAGTTTTTTCATTTTTTTATTGATTCAATTGGGAATTTTTCTTCTACTAAAAAAGTATAATTTTTGCCATGGGAACATGATTGAATATTGGCTATAAAGTTGACAGGCCTGCCAAAACTTCTTCATTAAAAATCCGGAGATTTTGTCTGAATATGTCAATGATGATGACGACGACAATGATGATGTTGTCTTATTGCTGCTGTTCATTATGACTGTGCCTCAACAAAAAATGATGATGATGATGATGATGATGATAAATGAAGTTTGCCGATTTTGTTAGAAATGGTTTAATAACTTGTTTCAAAATGACTTTTGTCTATTTTTATCATTCATTTTTTAACTTTCTATTAAACCTGTCAAGACCTGTTTTTGACAATATTAGAATGAATATGCAATGAAAGTAGATAAAGGCAAGTGTAACATCGAGTCCCTTGTTTAGTTTATGACAAGTGATTAATGTATAATTGTGCCAGAGGAACTGAGGCAGCATGTCACTGACCACATCCTTGTTATCTCGTAATAAACAGGAAATGTGCGACTACAGTAGAATAACTATTATGTTAATTGCACAACTTTTAAATTATGTTCAATTTAAAATATTTTTTGCAATTTCATAGAAATCCAGAGATTTTGACTATAAATCCGGTGATCCGGAGAAGTAACTTAAAGTCCTGAGATTTCGGATAAAATCCGGAGATTTGGCAGGCCTGAGTTGACCTAAAAAGCCGGATAATCTTCATTTACACTGTTTTCGCATGTAATAAAACTTAACCTTTATATATTGAGTAAAGGGATAATTTAATGACATTTCAGAGAAGAAAATGTAGACAAAGCAATGTCAAAGATGAACACGCTGATCAAACAGTATGAACAAAGAAGGAAGAAAGAAGTTGAAAATGAGGAGAAACAGAATGAACGAATAGAAAAGCTCCTGGAGGAGTTTAGAGAAACATATGGCTTTAGAGTGACAGCAAATTCTCCACAGTTCCGAGTCTACAGGTCCATGAAAAAAGACGAAGAAAAAGAGCTCAAAAAGAAGCAAAGGAAAGAGGAGAAGAAAGAAACTAATATAAAAAATTTAAAAGAATTGTTAGGGAAAGAGGTGGCCCCAAAATCGTAAGGAATAAATATGTATTCAGATTTATATTTGTTTTCTATTTTAACAGCATTCCAACCTCTGGATTTTCTACTCTATTAGGTTACACTCCATTCATCACCCTTTGACTAATTGATCAATGTTTTTCTGTTGTTTAAGGAAACCTATTTACCGATCAAATTTGCCAATTTAATGATAGATTACATAATCAATACTCTTCAAATTGAGAACATCAAGAACGTGAACATGTAACCATGGCAACTTCAAACTCAAGTGTGAATTGTCTTATGTAGAATAACCTAATGAATCTAAAAGATGCTATCATATATGGCAGCTGGATCTACTCTGGTCGCACATGTTGATTCACCAAGATGACTCGTTTGTTCACATGAGAACCAACTGGGGCATGTGGAAAGTTGGTGCACCCTTAAACATGGTTTAGACCCCCAGTGGTAAAGATGCCATTGACTGTTCTGGTTACTTCTCTGGTTCTATTTTCCCTTCTACGAACTTTATGGCTGTGTTTAAAAGCTGTGTTATCATGATTTTAAATGTCCAAAAATAGATCCCTTAATCTTAAGAATAACTCATTGTTTATTTGTTTTGGTACCCCATTTTGGTGAAAACAGAAATCGTACACAATTTCACAGATTAGAATTGCACTGAGGAAGAATTTAAGGGTTGTGTATTGAATGACATGTAAGGATTGTACCTGTACTGGTGTGTACTGGACCTTTGACTTCATATACTAGTATACAACTGTATTTGCATAGTCAAACCGTTGAGAGCCAGTTCAGATAGCAAAACAGTTTTTGACTGGGTTATTTATGAATAAAATATGCTGGCATCTGGATTACACCAGTGGTTTCAATAAGAGGCAGGGAGAAGGGGATTTCCTCGGGAAATAGAAACCATAACAACCAGCAATTTTGGTGGAACAGCTGCTATTTTGTTTCTTTTGAGCCCACAATCTTCTATTTTTATTAAAGCCCCTTCATTAAAAATAATGAGACCAATGAACACTGTAATAAAACCCATATATATGGAGTTACGGGTTAGCCTATTATGCTCTGCTAGGCTCTTTCATGAAACACAAACAGCTTATTGGAGAACATGAGAAGCCTGTTGGCAATAAGTCGAGCCCCTTTCACATTAGCTTTGACCCTTAACCTTGACTGACCTTTGAGATGGGAACCTGGGCTTTGTCTGTGACACTCCATCTCGATGAGGTTAACATTCATGCCCAATAAAAACAAGACTGCTAAATGCATGTTAAAATTCTGGGCCTGACAAATCTGGACAAATCATATACCAAGCTCTTACACCAAACTGCTTATGTAACAACTAAGTTCAGCACACAAGCGGCAGGACAAAAAAGGATTCTTTTATTCATGAACACTGACTTTCTATAACTAAATTCATAAAAAAAGAACAAGTGTCAAGATAATTCAGAAAATATTCACATTTCAATCTCAACATATAAATAGCACAAGAGAAATACATGTTTACTGATGTGTAACAAACAGTAACTTGTACCATTTTAACAATATATGTATATGTAACAAATAATAATGTGTACTATTTTAACAAAAATAAGATTGTAAAAATTCCAATAATTATACTCATGCAAATAAATAATTAAGTTTATCGTAGATCTACAAAAAATAGAATTTGGTGTTCCGCAGAACACATGTGTTACCTAAAGTTGCATTTGAAAGCGCCATAACTAAAAAAATACATGTTGCATAGCAGGAGTTATCTTACTTGTGTCAAATTGCTTTGTTCATGATGGTGATATATTCCAAGTATTTTGTACATGAATAGGACCAGTACTTTGAAAGTTATAGGCAACATTTAAGATAAACAGTTAAGTTGGCAGCTTCTGGACAAAAGGATCCCTATGTGACTACTTGCTATTGCATGCAACACAAAAAACACTAGTAAAATATTGTTATCATGGAAAATGTTTTGCCTGAAGACCAGTTTTCAAAATCATCAGCAACACAATTAAAAAAGTGTGGATTTATATAGGGACTTCAGACATAATATCTTAGGCAGAAATGATTTTCTTATAAATATTTATGCACTGTTCAAACTCGAGTAAAAACAAGCTTTTGTAAAGAATTCCTCCAAAATAAATCCACACAAATTAAGATTTGACAGGGTTCTTTCAGCAGTTTGGTACAAACAAAAACTATCCTTTTACTTCATGGGATATGGCTATTATCCATATACAAATGTACATCCAGACCATCAGTGCCCAAGGTTATATAACTGAGCATGGAAACCAGTCTCAAATCTCAAGCATCTGATTGGCTGAAATGGCGACTGGTCGCCATTTCAGCCAATCAGATGCTTGAGATTTGAGACTGGTTTCAAATCTCAGCTTTATAACCTTCAGCCCTGATCAGGATCTAAACTGTTTGCATTTGGATGAAATTAGTTATAAGAAGAAATCAGTGTAGATCCAGGTATGATGGAATATGTGCCAGCTGATCCGGATGTGCACTGGTGACACAGGGCAAAAAACCTGTATATATGGTGTAAAAAGCTATGCAAATGCAAAAAACTAGAATGTGTCTTTTGACACTGATGCCCCCACTGCTACAACATCATTTGTAACAAAGTGCCATGACTCTGTACTCTTTACAATCATCTACACATCCTGCTTGATCATCTGTGCAAGTTTGAAAGAAATCTGCCCGACAGTTAATGAGGAATTGATGCCACAAGATTTGGGGGGCATATGTACGTATGGACAGATGGATGAGTGCAACTCTATATGCCTCCCACGTCATGGACATAAAAAATGGTAGATATATATTGCACATTAGTCTAACATAAAACTTTTTGCAATAATAATCATATGATAAATCTTGATTAAAGTAAATAAGTCATTATGCAGCAACCTTATTTAATTTCAACCTAATTACCTGTAGAATTTGATATGTGCCAAGAAAACTTTCATATAAATCAGGATAACAGACAAAGTACCTCCTAAACAGTCAAACATGATTTCAGAGAAAACTCCAGAAAGGTCTTTGAAGGCAGGTGGTCTTTGTTCACAAGAAAATTGTTCTTTACATCGGCCAGTGGGACAAATACAATGTTGTCTTTATCCAAATGTGGTCTCTGTTTACAGATGATCTTTAGCACAGGTTGCACTGTAATTCAATTCTCAGCTGAATCTGAAACTATTCATCTTCCTCAAAGGAGTAGCAAAGTTAAGCTCAGAAAACAAATATTTTGACTTAAACATGTGTGACCTTGACCACCGAGGTGGGGTAATTGTTCTTACATCTGAACTCTGTTGCATTTAGGTTAATACTTTTGTAAAGTTTATATGAGATTCTTACATTTGTTCAAGGTTGTGCTCAGGAAACTAGAAATGTGCACCAATTTTTGACCTTTGAACCCAAAACTGTGACCTTGACCTTTAACATAGGGCCATGGTTCTTGGATGTGACAAGCTGTCTCATTGAGGTAAACATTTATTTGAGTGTTCTGGCTGAAGTACCATCATCATTTGCGAAGATTTGCTTTGGAAACTAGATTTTTGGCAGATTTTGACATTTAAACTTAAAGTGTAAAATTGACTTTTGAGGTATGGTTCTGGTAAAAAAATGTTTCAAGATGCCCTTGTGACTGAAATGTGGCCACTTTTGTGCTAAAAAAGTCTTCCTTCTTAAGCAAATTTGATGAAATTCTAAGAAAATGTTGTGATTTGAGCTTTAATAGGCTACAATATATTTTTTTGACCCAGATTGCCCTGTTTGACTCTGCAAATGAGCATAAATCTAAAGATATTGATTTTGATGTATTTTTACATCTGAGTAAAGGTTTTGATGCTTAATCAACATATCTTTAATAAGATATAATTTTTTTTTGTTTTCTTCTCCATACGCAAATGAGCAGCTTTAAGGTATTGCTCCATTTGTCATTGCTTAGTCAAAAAAGAAAAATATTAAAATCTCTCAAATGACACAATTCAGTCTCATCGAACTTTGCACAAATCAAAGATATAATTGATGATTATTCAGGACACTCGACCTATTTTGGGGACAGGTACCCATACCCTTTGGAAGGTGAATTTTGTGTTGTGTTAAGACAAAAAGGGGAATTTTAAGTCATACAATGCATATGCATGTTTTGACTTACTCATATCACTGTTATCACAACTGATTATAAGAGCTTATATATTTTGCTACTTTAGACTTGCAAAAAAATCAATTTATCAATTACCTGCATTTTCAGGAATCCATTTCAAGTTTATTTTTGATTTTTTAGGGGAAATTTTTTTCTGAGATAGGGGAAAAACATACTATTTTGAGAGGGGAATGAGGCCCATCATGGGCCCAAAAAATTGCAAAACAAGTGCCCTGTTATTTAACATACATTAAGAAAAGTTTGAACAATAAAGAAAAATAGACATAAAAAAGTCCCTAAAATTCTATATGCAATTTTTCGCAAAAACGATGCAACACAAATCAACAATTCAAATGCCAACATAAGCGAAATGATATTGACAACATTATCTAAGGTCCTTGAAAAAAACTTTCATTTATGAAGAG
The DNA here is from genome assembly GCA_038501625.1 of Corbicula japonica. Classification (NCBI taxonomy): domain Eukaryota; kingdom Metazoa; phylum Mollusca; class Bivalvia; order Venerida; family Cyrenidae; genus Corbicula; species Corbicula japonica. The sequence continues at coordinate 32,391 of JAZAYU010000012.1, read as the reverse complement.
AGAAATCAACATTTTTATTTTCTGGTCTAACTTTTCTTAGCGCATGTAAATTAAACATATATTAATAAAATTGGTTTGTGCAAAGTTTTATTATTTGTCTGTGACAAAGGAATGATGAACAGAGCAATACCTTAACTGTACATGTCTCAAATGCAATCAGTTTTGACAGTCAGAAAATCATTTAACCCTTTCCTCCATAGATACACCTTTATTCATGGTTCATCCATGGGCAAACAGTTAAATCCAGATCAGCCAGTACATCCATGCCGTCTGATCAGGATCTAAGCTGATCGCTTTTTTTATTCTTTAGGTTACCGGTATTTCTGACCAATACATGACCAGTGCACATCCTGATCAGATGGCATGGATGTGCCGGCTGATCTGGATCTATACTGGTGGCACATGCATAAAAATGCATATTTATGGAGGATAGGGTTAAGAGGTTCCCTTCATAACTGGTACAATCATCTAATGATATCACAATGCACATTACAAAATGGAGATCAACACAGTCAACGATCACAACTTAAAGCCCCAATAAACTTGCCAAAACGTTGTTTTTTTTCATTGTGAAAATTAATTAACCACATTGACCCTTTTCAAAAGAAAGTATAAATGACCAAATATTTATGTCCTCAAATAATCCCCAATCATTGAGACCCGGTCCGAACAGTATTTTTGTAGCCCACAAAATTACTAACCAATGTTTACAATCACTCGGCAAAAAGTTATCGGTTTTTTCCGTACGTGGGCTGTAAGAACGCAGTGACGTCATTCTGTATAATGAGCGACCTTCGTCTGCCGAGAGTTGCTGAAAATCAGCTAGGAAAGATGCGCTGTTTGTTTTGTAAACAAAATAAACGATCCGAAAAACGCCCAAAACATGCTGTAAATCAATAAGATAATATCCTTTTCTTATTGTAAGGTTTATTTTTTTTGTTATTATGCATACAGGTGAAATCTAAAATGTTAAGGTTAATAAAAAATATCCTGTTTGGCAAGTTTATTTGGGCTTTAACACTTTACTCCATGTTATCCCTTGGGCAAACAGTGTTGATCCAGACCGGCAGAGAAATTTGTTCTGTCTGATCAGGATCACTGTTGGCTTTTAAAAAAGTTGGATTATTTCTGACCAAGAACCAAACAGAGGAGATCTTGATCAGATTTGCAGCCAATCTGGATATACACTGTTTGCACATGTGATAAAACCAATATAAATGGAGTATTAATATGGAATATTTACACTTCAACTGCGTCCTCTACGATAAAGTCTTATTCATCTAACCAATCATAATTTCTAATGGTGAACAGTGTGACGTCATAATTTGAAAGGCGTGGCTAAAGTAGAACCGTCCACAATTTATTGGACGTTGCACAATGTTTTGATGAGTGACGTCGCCAAGCACGCACGTTTTGCCACGAGTTGCTGTGAAAAAGCGTGCCGCCATTCACTTTGTTGTCAATGTTGCTGTTCTAACAGCCATTCCAAAAAGCTGTAATATCACAATTTCTTCTAATAATTTCTGTATAAAAGAGAGTATTAATGTGTGTAAATATAAGGATTGAATCGATATTTGATGGTTTTCATTTGGGTATGAAAAACAGTTGGATTGTTTAAAGTATGCGTGAAGCCCTTCGGGCTTCACACACTTTAAACAACCCAACTGTTTTCCATACCCAAATGAAAACCATCAAATATCGATTCAATCCTTAAATATAAATGGTATTACTACATGTAGCTGGTAATAAGTACTACACGTAAAGGATGAAAAATGTAGCATTCCTTTGGATATTTCAAGTCATTATTGCACAAATTTTATCATTACTTATAGTAATTAGGAACAAAACTGTGATCTGACCTTCCGACTAAAAATGCAGATAACAACAAAAGTGACACAGTTCAAGCCAATTTTTCAAGATTGGAATGTCAAAATCAAACTTCATTAAAACTGAAGTCTTAATGCACTGTTTATCTGACAGCTAGGCTATGTTCAATTTTCTCTCCCTCTGATAAAACCTGTGTCTACAACAATATACCAGTACATATTTACTGACTGCTACACAAAATTGTAATACTATTAATGCTGAGCAATTTGGCTAGCTGATTTTGTCATGCCATGGAACACGTTCACTGAGGGCTCGCAGAACATTGCCTGGTACAGGCTGGTGCTGATGTATCAGCGATTCTATAGCTTGCTTCACCTGTAAACACATCCAATTAAACATTATTATAAATATCGACAGGCCGAAATCAGTGTCCAAAATACTGTGAAATCATCAATGGTACTATTTTTCAATATAATTTTCGTCGGCAGATGGAAATTTAAACAATCATGAAATAAGAAATTGAACTTCTTTTGAGAGAATTGAAATTCACAAACTTAAGTACCATGAAAATAGTGTTCAACGGAAAGCAAGTTTTTTCCCATTAATGTGTGTACATCCATGGTTTATGACTTACTTTCAATGCGTTGGTGTGTTATATGCATTTGGGTACCTTGTCTTACCATATGCAAAGTAGAGATACATTAGTAAAACTCATTTGTGCAAAGTTTCATTGCATTTTGCCGTTATTGAGATTTTTTATAATTTTCTTTTTATTGATGAACATGATTGGGAGGAGTGTGATAAGCCCTTAACCATTCTCATCCATACTATGTGCAGGAACAGTGATCTGAAGGTGGTGTCAGACCCTTGAATCCCACCAGGGATGAGATCCTTTTGCAATTTTCACATTTCACATGAAGCACGAGTTCTGGTTTCAACCGAAAGAAGCCATCAAACATATAACCCTTTACTCCATTTTAATGCATGTAGTACCACATAAGCCATCTGATCCAGATTTGCAATGTTTGCTTTTGGGTCAGAAATAACTATATCAAAATGCAAAGAGTGTAGATCCTGTGCAGGCAGATCTGAATCCATGCTGTTTGCCTATGTGATAAATGGCATATATTTGGAATAAAGGGTTAATATGAATTAAAATTACTTGGTTCACAATCACACTGTATGGGGGTTGTTGTCTATTTGCAACAGGTGGCACTGACCTTTTCAGCTAATTCTTCTGCTGACATGTTGTCACTGGGATAAATGGGTTGTCCTAGGTATGTGCTGAAGGCAAAACACAAAATACATAAATAATATGATTTTACCAGTGTAAAATAGAAATATATTTCACCAAGTGAGCTCTGGAATTCCTATTTTACGAGTGGCAAAGCAACAAGTGAATATAAATGATTCCAGAGTTCATGAGTGAAATATATTTCTAACTTCGACTGAAATTATTTATATATTTTTTAAGTGCACAATTTGCATGAATTTGACAGAAAACTTGCAATAAATGGCACGATATCCGATTCCCTAACCTGAACCCATTTTCTAAATGTTTTACTTGGAAGTTTATGTGAGTTTTTGTACCAATGTGAAAAAAAATGAAAATAAAATGATATTTTTGGAAACAGTGAAATACCACTTTGCACCAAGAAAATTATGCAATTCACTAGAAAGCATAAAAAAAATTTTGGTCACCAATGGATGCTCCCAAAGTTTAGTGTGGAAACAGAAATTGTGCTGTAATGTATTTTATTTAGCTAAATCAAAGGGACATAACTAAATGAACATGAACTGTCACTTGTTGTATTGCATGTAAAAGTGCATCTCGACTTAAAAGTTAGACTTCTTAACCCTTTCCTCCATATATACACATTTTTATGCATGTGTAAGCAGTGTAGATCCAGATAAGCCTGCACATCCGTGCTGTCAGATCAGGATCTGCACTGGTCGCATTTTGGTCAGAAATAACCTAATGAATAAAAAAGCAATTGTTTAGATCCTGATGAGACAGTACTGATGTGCCTGCTAATCTGGATCTAAACTGTTTGCCCATGCAGACATATAATACAAAATTTGGTCACTAGAGCTCTGTCCGCTATACAGAATAATAGTGAAATTACTTACGTCATTTTAACAGGAAAAAATCCATAAATTGGCACAATTGGAAGCCTACATTTCTCATAAATCCATCGTAATGAACCTGTAAGAAAATGTTGAAACATCAGCAGTGTTAAACACTATGCTAAACTATTTTTGTTATGTGTTACAAGAAACAGTATCTTCAAACCGGATTTTATTGAACATGATGATACAGATATATTACTGAGCGCATTACCCCACCCTCCACTGATGAAACTGAGAATTTGTAAGCTCTGTGTATTATGATACTCCGGTTAATTGAATCAAGGATCCTGACAAATAGACTATTGAAATAACTGAATTCTACTGTATTCAGTTCTAATTAAAAAGGCCATGAAAAACATACGTACCATAATCAGACCCTGTGTAAGTTTTGAGTATACAGAGATGATATAACAAAATTTGTGTATGCTCTTGTTTCTATTTAACAAAATTGCACAATACAATTGCAAGTATTATTCATCTAAGAGACAGTTGTACAAAACTTAATCAGTGGATTAAACTGACTGTGGGATAAATTTCTAAAAGAAGTAAGGACAGTTGCATGAAATATGTTGAATACATATGTCATTAGAAATATGCTATTCTCCTGTACAAATTGAAGGGAAATGATTTTTTTTGTAAGAATAGCTTATTCTAAATTTAATCGTAGGTTAGTTTCACCCGCAGATAAAGTTTTGAACAACCGGCCCCACGGGGACAAAAAATAAACTAGAATGTTGTGTTCCGCGGAACACATGTGTCGCCTGCATGGAAATAGTTGAAACGTGGGCCTATGTTTAATCATATAATTATAATAAATTTTTTTTATTTAAGTTGATTTCAATACTACATCACTGAACACATGTGTCATCTAAAATGCATTTAAAGGGGAATAACTGAAACCTGAGTTATCATATTCAAAAATTGGTTTGTAAATGCAGACTTTCTGCAATCACCTAACTGTGATTACGGATAAAGCTGTGTTGCACAAAAATAAGTAGTGCACGACTCTTTTCGTCACAGATGGCATTTATCATGCTGATGATATATTCTAAGTATGAAGTGAATAGGACAAGTACTTTCAAAGTTATAGGCAACATTAAGTTTCAGGTTAAAGTTGCATTGGAAAGGGGCATAACTCAAAAAATATTGAAACTGGAGTTATCATTCTTGTTGTCATAGATGGCATTGTTCATGCTGATGATATATTCCAAGTATGAAGTGAATAGGACAAGTACTTTCAAAGTTATAGGCAACATTAAGTTTCAGGTAAAAGTTGCATTGGAAAGGGGCATAACTCAAAAAATATTGAAACTGGAGTTATCATTCTTGTCATCACAGATGGCATTGTTCATGCTGATGATATATTCCAAGTATGAAGTGAATAGGGCAAGTACTTTCAAAGTTATAGGCAACATTAAGTTTCAGGTTAAAGTTGCATTGGAAAGGGGCATAACTCAAAAAATATTGAAACTGGAGTTATCATTCTTGTCGTCACAGATGGTTTAAGTGAAAAGGATAGGTTCTTTCACAGTTATAGGCAACATTAAGTTTCATGTTAAAGTGGTACTTGAAAGGGGCATAACTCAAAACATATTGGAACTGGAGTTATCATTCTTGTTGGCACAGATGGGGTTGTTTATGCTGATGATATATTTTAAGTATGAAGTGAATAGGACAAATTCTTTCAAAGTTATAGGCGACATTAAGTTTCATGTTAAAATTACATTTGAAAGGGGCATAACTCATAAAATAGTGAGAGGAGTTATTGTTCTTGTTGTCACTGATTGCTTTGTTCATGCTGATGATACAGTCCAAGTATGAAGTGAATAGGACAAGAACTTTCAAAGTTATAGGCAACATTAAGTTTCATGTTAAAGTTGCATTTGAAAGGGGCATAACTCATAAAATAGTGATAGAGGAGCTATCGTTCTTGTTGTCACGAATCGCTGTGTTCATGCTGATGATATATTCAAAGTCTGAAGTGAATAGGACAAGTACTTTCAAAGTTATAGGTCACATTAAGTTTCATGTTAAAGTTGCATTTGAAAGGGGCATAACTCATAAAATAGTGAAAGAGGAGTTATCGTTCTTGTTGTCACGGATCGCTGTGTTCATGCTGATGATATATTCCAAGTATGAAGTGAATAGGACAAGTACTTTCAAAGTTATAGGCCACATTAAGTTTCATGTTAAAGCTTGGGGACTACCGGACGACGACGCCGACGACGACGCCGATGGACAATAGGATCCCTATGTGTCTACCTGCTACCGCAGGCGACACAAAAACATCGAATGATAGTGTCTCTAGCTGGGAATGAACCCACACCCTCACGGCGACTTATAAGCAGATTACAGGATCAATACATATATCAAAATAGTTAGTATGAACTTACGTCTACCCCATCCAGGAGTTCGGAAACACTCTCGAATATTTCTGGTGAACATTGGAATGATGGGCTGGATATATAAAACAAGAATTATTTGTTGGATCATATAATTTCATCAATCGGACAGTTAATGTAAATTTTTAAAACATCAGAAAGTTCACCAGATGACGTTTCTTTTAATGCATTTCAAGGTACAATTATCCAATTAAAATAAAACCAACAAAGTCCACGTACAAAAAAGGAGCATAACTCAAATGTGAACTTCACCGTAATATTTTCGATTCATCACAAGCCTGTTGTTATAAACAATACAATTTAAAAGTTTGATGAATAAATATTCAGAAATGGCAATTTCGTTCAGCCATTATCAAGCTTTTGTCAAAGAAAGACTGACAAATTGATACCGATTTATTACATTTTCTTCAAAAAGGTGACACAAAAATTATTTGGAATGTTTACACCATCACTGCTTTTAAGAACAGACTCTCTTTATTCTGAATTCAACACACACTAAAATGTTATTAATCAAGTGAATTCATATTGGCTAATATGACTGCAGAGGCCAAATAACATAGCAAATGTAAATTCACTTGATTAATGACAATTTCATTAATTAACAAAATAAAAACATCAAATTTATATCAAGACTAAACTGGGCCGAAAATTGCTGGGCCAATACGAGAATTGCAGGGCCAAAGTGAGAATTGCTGGGCCAATATGAGATAGTTAATAAATAATCTTGCAGAAGAGAAATATACAATGTGCCTCAAAGAAAAATGTATACTTACAACCTGAGCCTGCAGAGCAACCTTGGCAAAGCCAGATCGGTTCCCCCACATCACCTGATAATACTCATCTCCAAACAAAGCCTCACGCACACCACCTGCAGACAAATAACAACAATTCAATCCGTCTGTATAAACCATATACATTTTGTTGCCCTTTGTGCAATAACAATATATCTCCTTCATATTTCAATGGCACTTATACTGTGTTTGAACTAAGGTGATGACAATTTTACTGTATAAGTATTCCTATGTATTAATGTATCACATTATAGCAGTTGTAGATCCAGATAAACCTCCACAAATGTGCTATTGTTGCATGCACAAACAGAGTAGATCCTGATCAACCGGCACATCTGTTTAATCAGAATCTATACTATTTGCTTTAAGATTCGTTAGGTTATTTATGACCAAGATGCATACAGTGAAGATCCCAATCAGATGCATAGATGTGCCAGCTGATCTGATTCAAAGCTGTTCGCCAAGCGTTAAAGGTTATATATATGTAGTAAATGGTTAAAGAAAGAGCTCAATAATAAAAGAATTTCTGTCATATGGAAACATTATTGATAAATGATGACAAATGCGTTGAGTTACAACTATCACAAACTTACTGAAAACTTAATATGACTGTAACACGTTTGCTGACATTGTGACAGGTGATGAAACCTGGATAAAGCATTAACAGTTAAAATGTTTAAAAAGGCCAAATATTAAGAAATGGCAAAGTTATCGCCAATGCTTTTAGGACAAAATCGAAGTACAAAAAGGGGAATATCTCCATCAAATGTGACCTTGACCTAGAGATTTTGGCATCATCATGACCCTGTTGTCATAAGTAAGACAAATTTAAAGTTTGATGAGGTTATTAAGAACAAGAGGGCCATGATGGCCCTTTATCGCTCACCTGAGTACAACAAAGTTCTTATTAGTAACAGTGACCAAGACCCTGAGATGACCCATATTCGAACTCATCCGAGAAATCATTGGGACAAACATCCTGACCAAGTTTCATGACAATCGGAGCAAAAATGTGACTGCTAGAGTGTTAACAAGAAAATTCTATTTTAAGTAACAGTGACCTAGTTTTTGGACCCAGATGACCCATATTCGAACTATTCCAAGAAATCATTGGGACAAACACCCTGACCATGTTTCATGACAATCAAGGCAAAAATGTGACCGCTACAGTATTAACAAGAAAATTCTATTTTTAGTAATAGTGACCTAGTTTTTGGACCCATATTCGAACTCGTCCAAGAAATCATTGGGACAAACATCCTGACCAAGTTTCATGACAATCGGAGCAAAAATGTGATCGCTAGAGTGTTAACAAGAAAATTCTATTTTTAGTAACAGTGACCTAGTTTTTGGACCTAGATGACCCATATTCGAACTCGTCCGAGATATCATTGGGACAAACATCCTGACCAAGTTTCATGACAATCAGAGCAAAAATGTGACTGCTAGAGTGTTAACAAGAAAATTCTATTTTCAGTAACAGTGACCTAGATTTTGGACCCAAATTACCCATATTCGAACTCGTCTGAGAAAGCATTGAGACAAACATCCTGACCAAGTTTCATGACAATCGGAGCAAAAATGAGACCGCTAGAGTGTTAACAAGAAAATTCTATTTTTAGTAACTGTGACCTAGTTTTTGGACCCAGATGACCCATATTCGAACTCGTCTGAGAAATCAATAGGACAAACATCCTGACCAAGTTTCATGACAATCAGAGCAAAATTGTGACCTCTTGAGTGTTAACAAGAAAATTCTATTTTTAGCAACAGTGACCTTGTTTTTGGACCCAGATGACCCATATTCGAACTCGTCCGAGAAATCATTGGGACAAACATCCTGACCAAGTTTCATGACTATCGGAGCAAAAATGTGACCGCTAGAGTGTTAACAAGAAAATTCTATTTTTAGTAACACTGACCTAGTTTTTGGACCCAGTTGACCCATATTTGAAGTCGTCTGAGAAATCATTGGGACAAACATCCTGACCAAGTTTCATGACGATCGGAGCAAAAATGTGACCGCTAGAGTGTTAACAAGATAATTCTATTTTTAGTAACAGTGACCTAGTTTTTGGACCCAGATGACCCATATTCGAACTCGTCCGAGAAATCATTGGGACAAACATCCTGACCAAGTTTCATGACAATCGGACCAAAAATGTGACCGCTAGAGTGTTAACAAGAAAATTCTATTTTTAGTAACAGTAACCTAGTTTTTGGACCCAGATTACCCATATTCGAACTCGTCCGAGAAATCATTGGGACAAACATCCTGACCAAGTTTCATGACAATCGAGGCAAAAATGTGACCGCTAGAGTGTTAACAAGAAAATTCTATTTTTAGTAACAGTGACCTAGTTTTTGGACCCAGATGACCCATATTCGAACTCGTCCGAGAAATCATTGGGACAAACATCCTGACCAAGTTTCATGACAATCGGAGCAAAAATGTGACAGCTAGAGTGTTAACAAGAAAATTCTATTTTTAGTAACAGTGACCTAGTTTTTGGACCCAGTTGACCCATATTCGAACTCGTCTGAGAAATCATTAGGACAAACATCCTGACCAAGTTTCATGACAATCAGAGCAAAATTGTGACCGCTGGAGTGTTAACAAGAAAATTCTATTTTTAGCAACAGTGACCTAGTTTTTGGACCCAGATGACACATATTCAAACTCGTCCGAGAAATCATTGGGACAAACATCCTGACCAAGTTTCATGACTATCGGAGCAAAAATGTGACCGCTAGTGTGTTTACAATATAATTCTATTTTTAGTAACAGTGACCTAGTTTTTGGACCCAGATGACCCATATTCGAACTCGTCCGAGAAATCATTGGGACAAACATCCTGACCAAGTTTCATGACAATCGGAGCAAAAAAGTGATCGCTAGAGTGTTAACAATAAAATTCTATTTTTAGTAACAGTGACCTAGTTTTTGGACCCAGATGACCCATATTCGAAGTCGTCCGAGATATCATTGGGACAAACATCCTGACCAAGTTTCATGACAATCGGAGCAAAAATGTGACCGCTAGAGTGTTAACAAGAAAATTCTATTTTTAGTAACAGTGACCTAGTTTTTGGACCCAGATGACCCATATTCGAACTCGTCCGAGAAATCATTGGGACAAACATCCTGACCAAGTTTCATGACAATCGGAGCAAAAATGTGACTGCTAGAGTGTTAACAAGAAAATTCTATTTTTAGTAACACTGACCTAGTTTTTGGACCCAGATGACCCATAACCGAACTTGTCCAAGAAATCATTAGGACAAACATCCTGACCAAGTTTCATGACAATCAGAGTAAAAATGTGACCCCTAGAGTGTTAACAAGAAAATTCTATTTTTAGTAACAGTGACCTAGTTTTTGGACCCAGATGACCCATATTCGAACTCGTCCGAGAAATCATTGGGACAAACATCCTGACCAAGTTTCATGACAATCGGAGCAAAAATGTGACCGCTAGAGTGTTAACGAACTAAGTGTGGACGGACGACGGACGGACGACGGACATTCATCGATCCTAATAGCTCACCCTGAGCCAGTTCAGGTGAGCTAAAAAGGCAATGTTATTGCAAGCATTACGTTAACATGATAGATAGATGGACGTACCAACAAACGGACACAGCTATCCTTTTGTATTGCCTTTTCTTTGAAAGGGTGACAAAAAGTGTCAAAATTATAATAATTTGTAAGATCACAAGAGTTATTAACCATTTATAATTCTTAAAAATGATAAAGCCAATGATATTACACATAAAACTTAGATCATTACACATCAGGACCCAAGATCATAAAACTAAATCAGGAAACCAATCTCAAATCTCAAGCATCTGATTGGCTGAAATGGTGACTGGTCGCCATTTCAGCCAATCAGATGCTTAAGATTTAAGACTGGTCACCAATCTTAGTTTTATGATCTTGGGCCCAGTACTCACCTGGTGCTATTCCTAGTATATGACCTTGACCTAGAATCTCTACACAGCTATGTACTGTCCCGGGACTTACACAAAACACCTCACATAACAAACGAAAACCTGAAATATACAGATGTCACATTAATTGGTTATATAGACAGGCTACACAGTACATAGTCTAGAATCATGAGGTCCACTAGCTGCTGAATCTGAAGGGTCATTATAATCACATTTAGAGGATTCAGCAAAATAAATAGCCAAAATACTGGGTAGCCCTATTTTAAGGAAAAAATGACCCTTAAGCTAAAACTGAAGGGGTCAAAATGAGGCTTTTTGGAAATTTCAAGTCAAAGGGTTATCTCTCTGACACCCCTGTAGAATTACCGTTACCTTAAATTATCTATTTCAGTTTTCTCTCTTTGAACCGAATTGTGTGTAGACTTCAATAAGGCCACACTTTGCTGGATGCTCTCACTATAAAAAATTTTGGATGGTCTATATAACTTGAACAGTGAAGCTAAGAGAACAGATGTTAAAGGAAGTACTGTGTAAAAAAGCTATAGTCGCTGGCAGACTTCCCGAAAGTTGAAAAAAGTGTCAGACATGTGGTCAGACAAGATGTGAAAATCTGTCTGACCGAAACATTTAACACATTAAATAAGAAAAACGCAGTATTAAGGGTGTTTTCATTTTTTTCAGTGGTACGAATGATGACGAATATGTAAAATATTTCATTTGGATATCCTCACTCATTTCCCTCGGAACAGTCTTGAATCAAAACAGCGAGTAAAATTGTAATTTAGCGAGTAAAATTGGAATATGCAGATTAAATTTTTGCCAGACACTCAGTCGTACAACATTGGAAATCACATCAGACCAGTCCAAATTTTACCGGACTGGTCCGACGGTCCGGCGACTTTCAGGAAGTCTGTAATGGTATCATTTAATTTCCAGGGAATGAATTTTTACACAAAAGCCACAAATGATATTAACACACAAGGCTTAGCATACCGTATACCCCCGTTTTAACGCTCCCCCCCTAATAAACGCCCCCTCCCCTTTTTCATTCTAAAATTTTTCAATCAGGGGCAGAAAGACATTTAAAATTGACAAAAAAGTACAAATAATTAAATTAGATCTTACCTTTTCTGACAATAATCCAGTATTATTCCAACACAAATCAATTGAAAACTGTTAAACACTTTTTATTATCACAACTTTAACAATAACGGTAAACTTGTAAGGTATTATTTTTTTCGCATAAAATGTTACGCCCCCGGGGGCGTTAAAACGGGGGTATACGGTAAATTTGTGCAATAAAATATTTCTGTTAAGACATAATATTACATGGTGCTATTTCGCTGGGGGTTAAATCGCGCAAATTCATTAGTGAAAAATCAATTAAATTTAAACCTGTGCTTAATTTCATGATATCACAGTAATGTTTGACTAACTTGGAATGGAGAACAAAAAGTGATCATCGACATTTGTGTTTGTGCAATAATATATATTTTTATTAAAACATTGTTGAGAATTGCTGGGGGTTAAATTTGTGCAAAAACCATAGCGCAAAATACGTGAAATGAACCCATGTGTAATTTCATGATATTACAGTACTGCTTAATGTTTGACATACCTGGAATGGAGAACAAAAAATTATCTCCGACGGCATGTAGCTGTCTCCTTCTGTCGAGCAGACATTTAGCCATCACATAGTAGAAGTCTATCGGAAGGGCTCCGTGATAGTAGATCAACATGGCGGCACCACTCTCCGGTAACCTCTCCAATCCTACTATCTCATGACCTGTGTACAATATAACACATGTAGAAACAGCTGTTATTGTATTCTATTCATTTTTAACCTTTTCCTCCATAGACACACCTTTATTGCATTGGCGAACGGTATAGATCCAGATCAGCCAACACATCCATGCCGTCTGATCAGGATCTAAACTGTTCGCTTTTTTATTCATTAAGCTATTTCTGACCAAAATGCTGGCTGTGCCGGCTGATCTGGATCTACACTGGTCACACATGCGTAAAAATGCATATATACTGAGAAAAGGGTTTAACACTTCATTCTCTATATACACATTTTAGCACATATCCAACCAGTGTTGATCTAGATCAACTCGCACATCTTTGCTGTCTGATAAGGATCTACACTGTTTGCTTTTTGATTTGTTAGGTTATTTTGCCAAAAAGCAGCAGAGCAGATCCTGATCACGCAGTATGGAAGTGCCAGCTGATCTGGATTTAAAATGTACACTGGTCGCCCATGTCATCATGATGTATAATTATATGGAGGAAAGGGTTAACACTTTACACTTTTTTTTGCATCTTTGGTTTCTACATGTTTTACCTTTTTACTCCGTATATATGAGATTAATATCCATAACTTACTATTTTTCTTTTATCCTATGATACCATAATTTCAAAAAAAAAGAAAGAAAGTGATCACTCGTCTAATTTTTTCATCAAACTTATTTAAAGCAAGCACCGGAATGGTACTACACTAACAATATAATGAGATTTGCTTCACACCAACCCTTTGCTCCATGGGATATGGCCATTATTCCATGGATGAACAGTGTTTATATATCCAGTTCAGCCTTCTGTTTATGATCTTCATTGTTTTCTTTTTTATTTAAAAGGTTATTTCTGACCAAGAAGCGACCAGTGTAGATCCAAATCAGATGGCATAGATGTAGTGCCAGCTGACCTAGATCTACACTGTTTGTGCACTCAATAAAACCCGTATATACAGAGTAAAGCATTAATATTATTTATAAGTACATGTCTTCAGAAAGTTACCATGCCATATTCTCCCTTGGGCTTCCCAGAACACAGCAACAGTATTTTTGGCTCCGTCCCAGAAATCATGAGCATAAGCATCTCTAAGCCTGCGTCTGTATTGGTACACGTGTAAAAATATTGCACAGCAGTACAGACATACAGGGATGACCAAAGGCAGCAAGAATGATAGAACTACAGGATAGATCAACCAGGCCACCTGAAAAATTAACAAGAAGCAATTCAAACCTGTTTTATCAGCCACCCAAGGAAGTGACCAAATGTGGCTGCTTAACCCTTTTACGCATGTGCGACCAGTGTAGATCCAGATCAGCCGGAACATCTGTGCAATCTGATCAGGATCTGCACTGGTCACAATTTGGTCAGAAATTACCTAATGAATAAAAAAGCGAACAAGTAAGATCCTGATCAGACGGCCTGGATGTCCTGGCTGATCTGGATCTAAACTGTTCGCCCTCGCAATAAAGGTGTATCTATGGAAGATAGGGTTAACACAGATGGCAGTTAAAGACAGGAAAAAATAAAATCAAAACATCAATTTAAGACATATTCAAGATGGCTGTTTAAGGCAGGTGGCTGTTAAAAATATATATGATCCTTCTATTATATGAACCAAAACTAATGCAGAAATAAAAAAAATGAAGAAAGTTTGCTTTTTTGTGGGCAAAACCAAAATTTTTGGTCCCAGAAGAACCGCTATAGGGTACTGAATCATTCTGTTTGTACTATAATTCTCCAACTTCCAAGACTATAGGAAGTTTAAATTTTAGTTTCTTCATAACCAGGTTGTGAACATTTAAGTGCAATGTTATTCATTATTGGCATGAAAAAAAGTTTTCTTGAAGTCCTTTCAAAAGGTAAACATTTCAAACTATACAATGATGACTTGACATTTTTTAAATCTTTTTTTAAAAGCAGTTTGACCATGACATTTCTGGTGGGTTCATGTTGTGGCTACTTGTGGCCTTGACCTTTGGGTGTTTTGCTGAATTATACATATATAAAAATTTTAAAGTTAGGCAGAAAAGCTTATTATGCTCAGTACAATATTCTGTAACAGTATAACTGACAGATGCAAGGGAAAAATTTGAATCAGTGACATAAACAAGCTGTTTTATTATTATGAATCTTGATTTTTTTTATTACTTTGAATGTATATAAAGGCAAATATCCCTTAATAACATACCCATTTCCAATACTCAATATCTAGTTGTTCAATCTGTTCCCAGATATAAGCAAGAGTGCTTCCTTCAGTTGCCATTCTCCATTTACTTCATTTGGTTGTCTTTCTCTGTATCTGAGACAAAAAAGAAAAGCAAGCATTTTAGAAATATTAAATAATCATCATCTTATAAATTAAATATACATGTAAGGAGACAAAATTTTTCGTTATGACATGAAAAAAATATCCTTTAAATGAAAAATGTGGTGAATGAAGCAGATATTTGGAACACAGGCTTAAAATGAATTAAATGTCACAGGAGTTGAAAAGGACTTGTTTTGGGGACACATCTAGTTTAGCGGACCCACCATTTAAGTAAAGAGCATTGCTTTTAGAAAATTCTGGTTATTCGTGTGCCAAACAAATTTCAATAATAGTGAGTTTAAATGGGGGCTGTTGCTCCCACCCCCCTATTTCTACACTCAAACGCCGCTGGGCTTTTGTAGTTTGAACATTCAGGGTCCCGCTAAAGGCTAAACTACACTAGTCAAAAGTTCTAAGTGCACACTTGATAAATGTTGATTTTTCAAATTATTTGATTCAATCTTTCAAAATAGTGTAAATTACAATGAAGAAGAATCAATATTCTGTTGAAGCACACCAAAAAATTTATGTCTGCTTAACCAGATTAAAAAATAATAACATTTTAGCTCACTAATACTCAAAAACCAATTCTCAAGTTAATTATCACTGCATCGGCCATCATTTTTGATCGTTTTCTCATCTCCGTATAATTTAAATTTCATGCAAATTTAAAGGAAATACTGTAGTTTGCCATTCCATTGCACTAAAATAGCTTCCGGTAGCTTTGTAATGGTCTGCTGGGCACGATGAGCCAACGCACTCTTCTCTATTTTATCCATAACGTTTTTACAGGATTTCAAGGAGGAAATTCGATGTTTTTAAACAATGTTTTGTGCCAAAAGTTTTTAAATTGTCTAGCAGTTTGGGATGATGCAATTCTCTATGATATATTTGTAACAGCCTTTCCAAATGAAAAAATGTATTCATTTTGATAAAACTGACCAGTTTTCGGACACGCTTTTTGACCAAATGAACGTCATTTTCGAATCCTTCGATTTAAAAGTTTATTGAATTTCTATAAATTTTAGTTTTAAATTTTTATTTATATGACACTTATCCAACAAATGCTACACTAATATTTTCGAGTTTACGTTGTTTTACATAAATATTGAATGACGTAATTGAGTAGCGTCAGCGTTCAACGTAAGCAACGTTATCAATCTAGAAAATAATATCGTTTGATTTTCTTCTAAAATTAATTAAATATGCAAAAATATGGTATTTCTTTTGCATTTACAAAAACCGTCAAATTTTTTAGAACAAATTTGAATTTGTGCCAGTGAAAAGAATTTTGTCGGCAATGTCGTTGTCTGCTAACGTCAACCGTTCCATGGTTACAATTTGTTGGTGTGTTTTTCGTGTTTGTCTGGAGTCGGTGAACATGTGAAAAACAAAAACGATTGTAAAAAAATAATTTTTTCTTGCCGCACGGGGATTACGCATAAATAGCGTATGCCGACGTGGATGACGTAATACGTAAACCATGTGCACGGTTTTCAAAAAAATATTATTGTTTGATCATAATTAACATTGTGTCAAATTTTCATTCAATTAGAATAAGCTTACTTTGAGATATTCAAAATTGAAAAGTGTGCACTTAGAACTTTTGACCAGTGTAGAGTCTACCCCTTGTTTTGTGTACTCAATTCCTTAACTTACTTTTAACGATATTCCTAACCTTTGATTTTTATCGATCAAAGGACAAGCAGTGCTTTAGTCTATACTTAATGACCGAATCTTCATTTGCTCAGGAGTAATTTTTAAGCTCAAATACTTAGAATGTTAGGTGCGTGAACCGGTCCATTCAAGACACAGACAAATGGTTATTTCATCGTTTTATCTGGTTGATACAGCCACCTTTAAATAACATTAAGTTTTCCTAATAGACGTTACTGAGTTCATTCAAGAATCAAATGATATTTTAATAGTTTTAATGTACGAAAACTTACGAGAATTGAAGCAGTGTTGTTGTTGTTTTCGATGTTGTCAATACTTGGTCCACTATTGTTCATACTGTACATTAATGACATATCTTTAAATATTTCTTCACCAATTGACATGTATGCAGATGATGCAACTCTTCATGTAAATGATCGAAATATTCAAGTTATAGAACAAAAACTACAGAATGATCTTAATGTGATTGACACTTGGTGCCACAAAAACAACATGGCAGTAAATCCGTCTAAGACTACATGTATGGTTATTACATCTAAAAGACAAGCTAATCGCGAAACTGATTTGAAACTATTTATCAACCATGTTCAAATTAAAAATGTTAAATGCCAAAAGTTACTTGGAATTTATGTAGACAATACACTAAGTTGGAAAGAACATATAAATAAAACGTGCTCAAAAGTAGTGTCAAAAATTTCATTATTAAAGAGAATATCCTATTTTCTTACATCTGAAATGAAACAATTATTTTATAATGCGTATATTGTGCCTATACTTGATTATGGATGCGTCATTTGGAGCCATGCTAATACATCAGCATTGAATAGAATTATAAAATTACAAAAGCGTACTGCGCGAATAATTCTGCACAAACCTATACAAACGCAAACAAAGGAGTTATTCACAACGTTAAAATGGTTATCATTCTTTAGCCGATGTAAATATCATTCAGGGTTAATTGTATATAAAGCCTTAAATAAACTTGCACCTGATTATATCACAAACATATTGCCTGTAGCTAATAACGAATCATACAACTTGAGATCATCTTCTAGGAAAGACATACAACATATCCGTCCCCGAACTAATGTATTACGAAATTCTTTTAGATTTACGGGAATGAACATTTGGAACTCAACTCCTTTGCATATTCGTTCTTCAAACAATATTGTTCTATACAAAAAGAAACTTAAATCTTATCTTTTACAAAACGATCTTGTTTAAGCTACTTTTTTCTCAGGTTCATGGAATACTCGCATGCCTCAACCTTTGTTAGCATTCTTCTTATTACTACATGTATTTAATCTATATAAATGAACTGGGATACTAATAATCCGTTGTTGTTGTTAACGGTGAGTCTTAGGGCTAAAATCCGGAATACGGTATTGCTTTATTATGAAGACAAATTTTCAGTTTATTTTTATCTAGCAAACACGTAAATAACAATTTATACGTGTTTAACAGGGTTTATTAAGATTTGAATTGGATAATTATACAGATGGAAATGCTGATAATTGTGAAAAAAATTTTGCCTATCGATTTCTCCATCCGATTAATGCTTTTTAACATTCACGTTTCCCATAATTCAGGCATAAACGTTTTGTTCTGTTTTTAAGTAAAAAGTAAAGACCGAGTGTTCTACAAATTACTGTATGGGTACATGATGCAGCGTAAATTAAGCATCAGGGATACCTCGATGGTACGACTGTTATTCAAGGTTATGTGTACGATGGGTACCTTCTCGAAATTTCACTATGTAGACGTTCCCCGATGTAAATAATTATATAACATGTAGGCTTCGCAATGATGTGTGGGCTAAGCTGGTGCTTAGCAAACTTTAATTAGTATAATACTATTATAACACATGAGAAAACAATGGACAACAAACGTCGGAAAATGGACAATTGAAGATTGCTGAGTGTGTACTTGAACAGCTGTGAAATAATTATCAAAATGCAATATCATTTATGACAATTTAGCAAATTAAATGACACTATCTTACTTCATATCTCAGTTGTCTAGACGCTATGTATAAATGAAGAACGTGAATAATTTGAAAGATCTGTAAGTAAGCCACAACATGTGTTACCAAACTTGACTTGTTCTGTGGTTTACATGCAAACACATTTGATTCATTTACTGTGCAGTAGGCAATAAACATTGTTTACTCGACTCCTTAATACTACATGTACACAAAACACCTGCCCCAGTCACTAAACCTGGCGTATTTAAAATAAAACGAGCACCTCTAATAGAAAAAACAACAACAACGGATTAACTTACAAAAACCTTTGACAAAACAATCAGAGTTTATCTCACTGATGACAATTATTTCAGATCGGGTTTCATAAACACATACGTTATTCTTTACCAGTTCTCAAAGATGTATACGTAAAATTATTCAATATTGTTTTAAATACGAGAATATTCCCAAAAGACTGGACTATAGGCATTATAAATCCAATTTATAAAAATAACGGTGACAGTTCTGATCCTTCAAATTATCGTCCTATTACGCTATTTTATAAGTTTTTTTGGTAAACTGTTCACCTAAGTACTAAATTCAAGACTTCAGAATACAATCGATCGTGATCTGATAAATGAATATCAAACAGGATTTAGGAAAAGATTTTCGACAGTTGACAATATTTTTGTTTTATAATCTCTGATAGATCTTCTGAGAAACCGAAAAAAATCTCTTTTCTGTGCATGTGTCGATCTAAATAGTGCTTTTGATACTGTTTGGAGGACTGGATTATGGCACAAACTCTATTCAAACGACATAAACGGTAAATTCTTAAATGTAGTTAAAAATATTTACGCAAACGCAAAATCACGTATTAGGACTAATGTAAATGGTGTAAAATCATAATTTTTTAATTGCTCAGTAGGAGTACGCCAGGGTGAAAATCTCTCACTTTTACTTTTTTCTCTCTACTTAAGGTAAGACCTGTGTAATGAATACCTATATCCAGAAGAGTATCCAAGGGAAGTAACTATAGTATCAAATTAGGATAGATTTCTATCAAGCAAGAGGACCAGGGTTCAAATCCCACTGGAAGCTTATTTTTTTTGTAAACCTAGAGCTTAAATAATTGGCATATTTCTTTTTTTCCTGTGTAATTCTGTCATTGAATATAAAATTGTCATGATTTAAACTAAAATAAGCAAAATAATCAAGATTAAAGGGGTTTTCGCTATCAGAATAGTGTTTATTCAAGTCATCAATTTGAAAATTTCTAAAACTGGACGGTAAACTTCTCTGAAATTTTGTTTAAATGTTGTTTAAGGTATATAGTTTAAAAATGGTAAAGTTTGATATATTGCACCAATCAGGATTTTGCACAATTTTCATTAATTTAGTCTCGTGAAATATAAAAAATGCATTTTTTAAATTTATTTGGTCAAAAAATGTCATTTTAAGACAAATTCTGTATTTATATATTATATCTTAAATTGGTTTAGTAAAATAAAACATATTTTGGATAAACTGTAAAAAAATTAGGGTTGAATTTATCAATAACAAAAAATTTTGTCACCGATTAAAGAAATCGGATACTTTCACGTTTTTTCTCACTTTTTTAAATAAAAAAAGCTAAAAATCTCAAAAACTACACGGTGAAAATCATTAAAATTTTGCATACAAGTCAGTGGTATGAAGCAGTTGATGAAAATATAATCAGATGTTGGATTCTTAATAGTGCCTATTACACAGGTCTTACCTTAAATGACTTGCATGATTTTTTTTTCAACAATTCAGGTAGCGTAAATTGTATAACATTCTCAACCCACGAGTTTGACAACAACATAATTAGATTTATGAAATTATTTATTCTCTAATACGCTGATGATACAGTAATACTGGCAGACTCGGCAAGTGATCTACAATCCGCATTAAATGTCTATGAACAATTTTGTGATTTTTGGAAACTTACATTAAATACGTCAAAACCAAAATCATGGTTTTCTCTCGACGTACACGAAATATCCATTATGATTTTAAATTCAAAATCCAGTCTCTTGAAATGGTAAATGAATATAAATACATGTATCGCGGTATAATGTTTAACAGAAACGGTTCCTTTAGCAATTCGAAAAAAACACAAAACAAATCAAGCAACTAAAGCCATGTACGCGCTTCTACGTAAAACAAAATCTATCTCACTACCCATCGATCTCAAAATAGAACTTTTTAATAAAACTGTTAAACCAATATTATTGTATGGCTGCGAAGTTTGGGGCTACGAAAAAAATAGTATCATAGAAAGAGTACAATTACAATTCTTAAAATATTTGTTAGGACTTAAATCTATCAACGCTACATGTATTGTATACGACAAAACAGTTGTCAAACCCCTCCATAAAATTATAGATATAGAAACAAAAATAATTTCTTACTGGTCAAAATAATTATTACCGGAAAACGACAAACTTGCTAGCTCTATATATGAATTTGTTCTTAGCAAATTAATACATACACCGAATCTAGCACGATCAGGATTCAGTTGGTTGAAAAATGTCCAAAACATTCTAATTAAATGTGGATTAAATAATATATGGGATACCAACAATTATCCCAATCGTAAATGGCTAAATGGTAAAACAAAGGCTTTCTGATTTATTTCTCAATGAATGGTATTCCGATCTTGAACAATCAGGTAAATGCAGATATTATAAATTATTTAAAACAGAATTTAAATTCGAACAATATTTGATATATACAAATCCAAAGCAGATCAAATATATGATAAAATTCAGAACAAGAAACAACAAATTACCCGCCGAAACAGGTAGCTGGAACAACACAGCCCACCATCTTAGAGAATGTAGTCTTTGTCACAGATCTGTAGGTAACGAATTCCACTATCTACTTGAATGTTTATTTTTCAGTAATAGTAGAAAACGGTTCATCAATACAAGGATTAGTTCAATACCAAACATACATACATTTAGCTTTTTAATGAATATAAACAATGTATATACAAAATGAATATCAGAAATTGTGCTCGTTTGTTAAAGAAATAATACTCAACGTGAGAAAAAATCTACTGCATTCTTTTTGGAAAATATTGTACATTCAAATATATTGGGCACTGCATTGTTTTCCCTTGGGGGTACTCTCTCCTTTGATATGTTTTTTTTCCTTTTCTACTGTCTTCCTTTTTACAAATGACAAGATTGCTACTTTAAAACGCACATTCTCTTAATCACCAATTGATAATTTATGTTTCATTGTTGTCTCGTTTATGCTTTGAATGCTTTGCTGTACCTCATGCTATCATGTACCATGATCTGAGAGGAATAAATTGTATTGTATTGTATTGTATTGTATTGTATTGTATTGTATTGTATTGTATTGTACTGTATTGTACTGTAATTTTGTTTAAGAGCAAACTGCAAATAAAATCGAAAAATTAAGGCCAGTTTCCGGAATTTGGAGGATCTGGTACGTATTTGGAGGGTTTTGTTACAATAAAAAGGACATAATTCGGGACTGTGAAAATGATGAGGTTATCGGGGAATTTCGGATTATAGAGGATCTGGATTAGGGAGTTTCACTGTTTTTTCTTACTTGTAGTATCTATAAATAATTACATATTTAAACTAGAGTTTATGCTACTGACAGTGTATTTTTTACTTTAAATTTCATTAACAACCGGTCTATTCAGTATACAGAAAACTAGTAATCACGTCGAACGGGGAACCCGGGGCAGGGAGAAAAATAAATAAATAAATTAATAAATAATATTATATGATTAATAATTTTTATTAATATAATATAATATAATATAATATAATATAAGTGTTATTATAATAAAAATATACTAATAAAATCAAGACGAAGGAAATGATACTCCTAGTAGCTTAACTTCGTCTTATTCATTATTCAATGGTATCATACTACGTCACGAGCACCTACCAAAAAGATCCATCTCGGACTTTTTTTGTAAACAAACCCGAAATTTTTTTTTATCATAAACCAAATTTCCATATTACAGCTTATAGTACTTACAAGGTCAGATAGTGCATAGAAATGACATTTAATTAGCGGGGTACCATATATACCCCGTCACCTTTATAGAACCTCACATATAGGTATAATATCGAAGTAAGACCCGTAACTTACCACATTTCTTAGTATATATATACAACCCCTGATTAAGGTTTATTACAGAGACCCCATATCTGACGATATTTCTGTATATATATATATGTACTGTGTCTATTGTCTCATGCATGGTTGGCTAGGCGCTGCCGCCGTATCTGTATTGCTTTTGGGTTATCTATACATGTCTAATCTTTCAGAAGAATCTACCCATACAGATGAAGAAATACAAGAAATGTCTCGACTGATACCATTTGTTTTAGAGTGTCTTGCAGGTGTCGGACTATACGTACAATACGTTTTGTGAAATTATAAAACATTCACAAATGATGGTTTAAGAATCGATGATTTCAAATAAAGTGAAAACATATTTAATACATTTCAAATGTAGAGAAAAATAATAAATTTTGTGTTGACCTACCACAGTTTGGACAGACAGAATTCTTGTCGTTTTTATGTCTTGCAGAATGTTCTTCATGTTTTTTCTAGCAGAATGCCAGCTTGCCACACACAACACGTGTGTATTTCCCGGTTTCTTCATGTCTTTTTTCATGTCTTCGCAATCCACTTTTACTGTGAAATTCCATGCCACAATATGAACAGGTAAACATTGTTCCGAAATATTAAATTAATTATTTCTCATAATATATATAAGTACAAAATATGGAATAAAACCGCAGTGTTGGGCCTCGCCAAGTCGGAAAATTCAATGTAAAGTTGTCCTAAATAAGTAATTTAACTGTATTATTTGCATACATTATGCACATCAGAACGTTTATTTTTTATTGTTCGTCCATTGTGGACTGGTTAATTGTCGGGATGTTTAAAGGCCTGATCCCCTTAAAGTTGACAGTTTGTTAAACAGTTGAAAATGCCCTTGCTTACTTTATATTACATTATTGTTTATAAGCTACATGTATTGAGAATATGTTCAGTGATATTTATTTTCAAGTTAAATAATTCGAATAGATTAAATGCTTTATGGGAATAAAACTTGTAATCAACAAGGTACGGGAATAAAACTTGTAATCAACAAGGTACACAAAGCGCTCGACGGAACCGAGTCCCAGATGGATCTATTTTTCACTCTTGTCCCAGATGGATCTTTTTACTTTTTTACTCGACATTGAACAAACTATCACGATTTTTGCATAAATCAAATGTCGAAAATGACTTTAATAATGTAACTAACAATCGGCTCCAATCGGCTACAAAAATGAAGGGCTGCATCGACAGAACTCGGCATCGATGTATGTTGTTTTTGGCCTGAGTCCTAGATGGATCTCTCAAAAAACAAATAAAAACCGAATAAACTCATAAACTGGCTCATCACACAGTAAATGCTTCTCGGAATAATAATATTGAGACTTATGAATATTTGTTGCGCTACAAAATAATTTTCAGCTACGAAGATTTCAAACAGAAAAATTAAAGTTTACCTTTGAAGCGACGGGTTTGTTTACAAAAAAGTGCGAGATGGATCTTTTTGGTAGGTGCTCGTGACGTAGTATGATACCATTGTATAATATATCGCTTGATACGTTAGATATCAAAGCAAACACTCGTTATAGACTGCGGAAAAGCTGGATCTGTGCTCTACGTCTGTGTATCGTCAACTAGTTTCATCGAGATTTCGGCCAAAATCGCCGATATTTAAAAAGTAAACACTACAATGCATAGTTTAGGCATTCTAATGTTCCGTGCACAACATTTTTTTTGTACAATATACCTTATATCTGTAACATTTGCATCTAGAATCTTCGACATATGCTCTGCATCCATTGTTATTAGCAAAGAATAGCCGTTGCCGAAGCAAAGAAACAGCCGATATAGCAAATTTCGCAAAGAAACAGCCGATATGGATAGGCACCGTGAGTAATATTCACACTGTTTTGGAATTAAATCAATTTCTCCAGTTCTTGATGTCAATAAAATCACAAAACATTCATTAATCAAACAACGAGTTTTCGACAGAGAACGCTAGAAATAACAACCATTTCCAATTACCTCCCTTTAAATTGAATATGTGTTTTGTCATCCATTATTAATTTTTATTCGATGGACAGTTGACCAGGTCTTAGTGTGAAAGAATATGTTCATGAACAATTAAACTTAAAAACAACTGAGATTAACTAACAAAACACCATTGAAAGCGTTCCTGATTAAATGAAAATACGTTAATGAGAATATAGGCACAAAAAAGTGGATACTTTTTATTTTTGTTCAGTATGAAATAATTACAAGTACACGGTGCCTGTCAATTATCGGTGCGCAATGCAGAGTCAGCCTGTGCTTCAAAAACTGGTGAGCAGAGAGGCCGCCGGTGCCCCAATTAAACCGAAAGTAAAGGGTGTTGGATAAATCTATTAATATTTCTACCTATTTGTAAGTATTTTTTGGAAGAATATTGAAGAAATGAATATAATATATCGCTTGATACGTTAGATATCAAAGTAAACACTCGTTATAGACTGCAGAAAAGCTGGATCTGTGCTCTACGTCTGTGTATCGTCAACTAGTTTCATCGAGATTTCGGCCACAATCGTCGACATTTAAAAAGTAAACACTACAATGCATAGTTTAGACATTCTAATGTTCCGTGCACAACATTTTTTTGTACAATATACCTTAAGTCTGTAACATTTGCGTCTGGAATCTCTGACATATGCTCTCCATCCATTGTTATTAGCAAAGAAAAGCCGTTGGCGAAGCAAAGAAACAGCCGATATAGCGAATTTCGCAAAGAAACAGCCGATATGGATAGGCACCGTTATAACATAATCAGAAGTCAAGTCATTTATTGAAAACGACGAAATTTCAAACAAATGGTTTAAATATTATTATATACAATAAAAAACCTTTTAATTAGGACAATCAACACCGCAAAATATTTAAATTGAAAGGACATTAAACTGCATATACATTCTTCAGTAATAAACGTGGGTCATGGCGGCAAACATACTGTTTGAAGGAAAAATGTCACAATGCATCAATTAACAACAGTGAAGATGCCTGCAAAATGCCCCTTCGTCACATTGTCCAGCAATAGCAATATAAATAATATGTTAATATCAAAGTAGCAGGTGTTGATAGTTGGAATTTGTAGAATCGGCGGTTCACTCGGCGGTCTGGTCCTCGGTTTTATTTTCGGGGTCTGCTATCAACTTTCTGAAAAACATGAAAACACTGATCGCTTATTCTGTAAACGCAGTTATTAACTATACATATTTGTGTCTAGTCTTATTCTGTTTGTTTTACTATGTGTGATGGATGGCTTAATATTCTTGCATTAAAACGTAAACGCATTCGGTGATCGTAATCATGGTGTGGGGTAGTCCAAGACTCTAAATGAACCACCGAATTCGATCCTTCTTTGTGCTGAAAACATGCCACATCAATTTCCCACATACGACACACAGTCTTTTAAATATTAAGGGGTCTGGATCGTTTGCATTTTCGGTAGTGTAACCATGGTTACAGTAGGTCGTAAAACTATTTAAATTCATAATAAACTTCTTTAATCACACTGACCATCGAAAATATTCAAAGTAAGATCTATGTTAATTGTAAAATGTTCACTATTCACTAATGTTTGCTCTTTTTTGTTTTTAAATTTTACGACTGTTCGTACAGCAACGTCTCTGATCAACATTAGTGAAAAGCATGTTTATTTTCCATATACGAAATCTATATAAATGCAAGCGTCTTATATAACACTGATGTTAGTGCCTATAAGTTGTGCTCAACCCGGGGCAAGGCGGCTTAGACAATAGTATGCATTTCCATTACTGCTCATGAACATGATTGAAATCAAACGGAACCTTCAATATTTTCATAATTGTCGTCTTCGGTGGCTTTTAGTCCCCCCCTTTTTTTTTTATCTATTTCAAGATGTATCTTAAACACCACCATAAACATCTTACTAACACTATAAACATCTGTAGGCTATTTGCATCTTTTTCTCAATGATTTCAGAAGTGAACAGTTTATTACCTAGCAGCCCTGCGTCTGGCGGCATCGTACACTTTTATATCCCTTCGTATGGCCTTCTCTCGTGTTTCTTTCATAATGTTTTCTCTGTTTATTTCTGCCATCAGTTGTCGCTCTTTGTTTGTGTACTGAATCTTTAATTTAAATATTTAACTTAAATATTTAACAATAAGAGAACATTCGCGAACAACTTAAAAAGCATGCATAGCCAGTATCGTCAGTTATTCAAGAACAACTACAAAAAACAAGTCTACATTGCCAGTTCCGAAAGCAAGCAATTCAAATTTGCATTCCTAGACTCGAGAGTGCGTTTAATTTAAACTACCAAACAAATATTGACAAAGGCATTCGGGGACGTTTTGCAAAACTAATCTACATTGTCAGTTTTACAGAAATTCGGGAAAAAGTTTTTAAATCAACATTTAAATACTGCTTTCAATGTTCTAGAAATACCCTATCTTCCTCCATTGCCGGTGCACTGTCCAGTCTATTGGCAAGCCTGGTTGGCATTCTTGTGGGGTTTCCCTCGCTTAGGTCAAGGACAAAAGAAAATCCCCCTGAAGCTATCCTAGAGTTCTCAAACTCACCTAAAATATAAGACAATGTTTCTGCGAATATTTTAAATTGATCTAGTTTACATAACGTGGGCATAATTTTCCGAATATTTTAATTTTATCTAGTTAACATTATGTAGGCATATATTTATTGGATGAAATTACCAGCAACCTATGCGTAACGCATTTTCTAAAAATAAATGGCTACACGTTCAATGATAAGTTTACAAATAACTTGTAAAATCGAAAGAACATTATAATTTGAAAAACTTAATTATACAAGGACATTTAAATGTAGAATAAATATTTAAGAAACTAACGGTTCATATGTTGATATGGAAATTTTCTGATTTTACATTGATGTTGATTACAGCACAGACGGCGATAACAAAAATGTGTAGAAAATCAATGAAATACCGGCATGAAAAGAAACTGATGTTAGCTTACTGGAAATTAAAACATAACAAACTAAAGTAAAAACAAGCCGCCATCCTTACTTTCTTCAAGCTCCTTCTTCATATCAGCCGGATTTATTGAACTGCTTCCGAGTCGTGGAGTAGCTCGTGAAATCCTCTCACATACATTATCTTCTGGCGCCGGCGCCACGGCATTACGTTTGCATTGACGCTTCTTTCCTAGGCAATTTCCCATTTTTATATCTTAAAAATGTTACGACAAAATTGTACTGCAACAGTAATGTCGGCAAGGCTTTTGGTGGTATGGAAACAACGTCCTTAGTGACGTCATAGTATCTCGACGTCAGCAAACGTCTATTTTAAACAGGAGCCAGGAACGTCACATTTGTTTTCCTTGAATAGCAAAAAGAAAAGCTAAAATTGTGATGCCACACAGTTGGTCTATTTAATGAATACTGCAATCAGGAGTTTAGAAAGATTTCAAGATTTGCAACATATATGACGCGAGCATGTGTTGGGGGCGCGTTCAAGATCAAAGTGCCGCGTCGGCGCTGTAGAGGAGCATCGAGTTAAGGGCGTTAATTTAGCCTACTTGTGCGTGCGTGTGTGTGTGTTTTGTGTGTTTGTGTGTGTGTGTTGGGAGAGGGGCGGACGCATGCGCCGAATAATTGAGTGTCCCTAGATCACAAGTTTGTTTTGATTTCGAGTTTCTTTGCTGGCCTTGAATGAGAGCATTACGAGGCATTTATCATTTTCTGTCGGTGTAAAAAAAGGATTTTTTCAGGGTCTACATTTACTGAACTGGTCAAAATTTGTCTTAAGTAGAGTTCGGAGAAATCTGATTTTTATTTTTTCTCAATTCAATGGTCGACAGTTGTGTTCCGTTGATTATTAAACTTGACAGAGACCTTGTGCCCATATAAAGTGTGTCTATGTTTCATAAAGACACAATTCTGTGGGTGCACTCATATTCGCTGGCATAAATATTCGTGGTTTTTGGGTAAACGGCAATTTCGTGGGTTATTAAATTCGTGGTTTTCAGTTTATCTAAAGTATTTTTACCTTTAATTCTATAGTTCATGGAGATTTTCAGTGCGTGGATTGGTTTGTCCAATTAAACTACGAAAATAAGTATAAGTAACACAAAATAATTAATTATAAATTTTGCTAGAAGTTAGGCTACATTAAAAACAATGTCCACCACCCCTACCCCCATCATTGGTAGTTACATAACCCGATATTAGAAAACTTCCTGTTCTAACTTACCGACACCCATTTTTTGTATTGTTAAGCAATTAAGTAATTAAAACTGCAGATCCGTTTTTCAGAACTTTGTTTAAGCGCAGATTACAAATAAAATCGAAACATTTAGGCCGGTTTCCGGAATTTGGAGGATCCGGTAAGTAATTTGAGGGTTTTTATGACAATAAAAAAGAAGGAAAAAATTCAGGACCGTGAAAATTATGCGGTTATCGGGGAATTTCGGATTATAGAGGATCTGGATTAGGGATTTTTTTAACTGTTAATTCTTACTTGTAGTATCTGTAATAAATTACATATTTAAACTAGAGTTTATGCTACTGACAGTGTTATTTTTTACTTTTACTTTCATTAACAAACAGTCTATTCAGCATACAGAAAAGTGAAATAGGAAAATCAGGAATTGCCACATCCAGAAGACACAGCCTCCCCACACAACCAAGAAGAAGAAGAAGAAGAAGAAGAAGAAGAAGAAGAAGAAGAGAGAGAGAGAGAGAGAGAGAGAGAGAGAGAGAGAGAGAGAGAGAGAGAGAGAGAGAGAGAGAGAGAGAGAGAGAGAGAGAGATTTACAAAACTGTGATATAAATTCCGAAGAAATTGGTTTAAAATAAATAGCACAGAACACTTTGCTTACTGGCCGGCGGGGATAACAAGCGGCTTTTCCTAGGCGGACGTAGTTTCGGGCCGATATACCGTGATTTGGAATACTTTTTATTTGTGTAAAAGTTTAATAAATTGGTAAATCGGTAGATGTGTTTTAGAATCATTAAGATGCCGTCGGGGAAAGCGAGTAATTGTCGACGGTGAACAATGCATCCGACGAGCGATTTCACCTCGAGACTTGCCCCCTTGGATCATGCTCAAAACCTCATCTTGCCGGTTGTCTGAAAGCCTGGCATTGTCACATTTGTATAGAGTACAACTTTAAAATTGAAAATGGGATTTATGTAGCCGTAAGTAAAGGTTAACAAATGGACTTGTTTTGAGCTTATTATATGCATTTCTACATGCCAAAACGAAATTTTCTCGCTTTTGTACGGGGTTACTGTAGGAGAGAAAGTTCAAAATATCAGTGAACCATTAACGCATCGATTGGTTACTTATAAATTTTAAAACAATCTACATTTGCCAGTTTATTCTTGCATACCAGATCAGGTCATCCGGTGTTTTCACCCGTGTAGGAAATTTCGATCCTACACCCCCCATGTAGAATGAGTCACGTGAGTGACGTCACGTCTTCAAATACCTGACGTAATATATTCAAGTTAGTGACGTCATTTATAAAAAAGATTGCTTTAACGTCAATATTTCAGCATAATGAAAATAAATAAGTTTGTATACTTACACAAAAATGTTATAAATAATAAAAGGTATGCAAGAAAAAGTATCTTGCATAAGAAATTCGGTAAAGATAGAAAAATCTGTCACCTCGGGTGAACTGTTTTGGCGGGAACTCGGCAGAGCCTCGTTCCCGCAAAACAGTTAACCCTCGGTGACAGATTTTTCCATCTTCACCTCACACTCATGCATGATACTTATAATAAACTTTTACACACAATATAATATTCAAAAATTTAAAGTGTTGCGTTTTCTTTGGCAGTCAGTACAAGAGAAATTACCGTTATGAATTTCAGCAACTAAAAAATTGGAAGATTGAGAAAATAAAAAGAAATCATGTTACATGATTGGAACCCGAAGCTGCCGGAACGAGAGTCCGAAGCTCTACCACTGTACCATGGCCGATCTTAGCGCAAAGCTGCTTAACTTTTATGGTATGATTGATGCCAGCGTGAAACTTCTGGTTTGATAAACTGTCAAATATGGAATGTGGGTTTCACGAGTAATAATCGACAAAACATTTTTCTATGATCCTTAAAAGGAGTGATCCAAGCTCTAAAGCGAAGATGGAATGCCACAATTAGTCTGAAGGAATTATTTGGAATTTTCGCTTTTTGGGCTAAAACTTAAAATGAAGAATATCATTTTATGAATTACCTACCTTTAATACAAAAAACACACCAGGTTAACCAAAAAAGTGTGAACATGTGTTCGATTTTTTTATTTTATTTTTTTCCCTATTTAGTATTTACAAAATTCCATTTTTTAAAAATGACCACGAGAAGTTATCAAATTGAATTACAGCTGTACAAACAAATTGTTTTGATATAAAAGGGTCATACCAATATTCATTCGGTCCTTCTTCAAGAAGGCCGTTCCTTTCGGGGGACAATTTTGGCTTGGCGCATGTATGTGGTCGCATGGCTGAGCAAACTTTCCTTCACATACCCTTTAATACCTGTCTATTAAAACACCGACCTTTAATTAATTTGAAACTTTTCCTGTTTTCCTGTACTTTGTGTTCTTTCATATCATCTACTCTCTTCTTCGAATATTTGTTCTGCCCAAAAGTCCTTCCTCTCTATCACATTCTTCCTTTTCTTTACACTCCACCACCCTCCTTTGACACTTTTCTTTCTCCCTCATTCCCTCTCTCTCTCTCTCTCTCTCTCTCTCTTTTTTTCTCTGTTTTCTACCATCCACTTCTTCATCACTCTCTCTTCTTCCTCACTCTTCTCTCTCTTTTCTTTCTCTTTCACCCTCCTTCTTTTCTCTTTTCCCTCCCTCCTTTCCCTTCTCCCTACTTCTCTCTTCTCCCTCCTTCCTCTCTTCTCCCTCCTTCCTCTCTTCTGCCTCCTTTCTTCCTCTCTATTCTCCCTCCTCTCTCTTCTCCCTCCTTCCTCTCTCTTCTCCCTCCTTTCTCCCTCCTTCCTTCCTCTCCCTTCTCCTTCCTCTTCCTTCTCTCTCCTTTCATTTCCTCTCTTTTCTCCTTCCTTCCTCTATTCTCTCTGCTTCCCCTTCCTCTCTATTCTCCCTCTTTCATGTCTCTTCTCCTTCCTCTCTCTTCTCCCTCCTTCCTTTCTTTTTTCCCTCCTTCCCTTCCTTCTTTCTTCTCCCCCTTTCCCTTCCTCTCTCTTCTCCCTCATTCTTCTCCTCTCTCTTCTCCCTCCGTCCTTCCTCTCTCCTCCCTCCTTCCCCTTCCCTTTCATTTCGCTCTTTTCTCCCTACATCCTCTTTTCTTCGCCCTCCTTCCTCTTCTTCTTCCTCTCTTTTCTCCCTCCTTCCACTTCCTCTTCTCCCTCTTTCTCCTCTCCATCTCGTTTCTCCTTCCTCATCTCCATATCCTTCTA